>JAGFPH010000941.1:0-11879 GCA_018207615.1 Philaenus spumarius
CTAAAATCAGTTTAGTAAAATTAGTGTTAATTCTTTAAAAACAATTGCTACTTAATAATGATTTTATGATACCAAACCGTTTTATTATTGAACACGTCGAGTCCTATAGATTGTCAAGAAACTCCAGCCTAAACAAAATCATAAAATCCTAAATAAAATACCTAAACCATTTTTTGTCTGTATTTAAACTCAAAATAATATGATAACTCCGAAGTTTATTTTTTGAAAAATATTTCGAGTTATTTTGTATTTTGAGGTGTGCACACTTAACCTGTACACAAGGGTGTATAGTGATATATTTTGCACCTATTCTTACGTGTACACAATTTTACAAAAATACATATTTTTAATAACAAGAAAATTATAAATTTTGTATATCTATAGTTGCCTTCAAGAATGTACAAGGTTAAATAAACAAGGAAATTAATACAACAAAGGATAAATGAAATAAATGTTATTCTGGACTTATGGTGTTTCAAAATGCACCTGTTCAAAAATCAAAATACAATAGTTTAAAACAAAATTGTAGTTTAATTATTAAAAAGAAACATTTTAAAACTACACGATCTAAAGAATACTTTATCTTATGTTAATGAGAACATTATCAATCAAGTGCACTTACCATTGCAGATTCAGAAAATATATATACAGGTTGACAAAAAAACCTTTCATAATCGGATTACATACATTGAAATAAATTTAAAATGTTTAGTAGCTGTTTTCGAATTCGATTTAGTTTAGTCGCAATCCGTCATTTTGTTTGTTTACAAAAACTCACTGTTACAACAGAACTACAAAAGATATTGATTTCAAATTTGGTAAAAGTGTTTTGTATGTTACTATTTACAAGTTTACCAAACACCAAGAATTTATTTGAATAATTTCCAAAATGGCTGGTGTAACAAATGTTTAAAGTAAAATATTTTGAAAACAGTTAACGTAACAAAACATTTACAAAAGATAAAATATTTTTATGTTTTAACAATAGATAAAATTACATTTTTGTCGTTTCTGTAGGCCAGAAGATAAACGAGTTATAGACATAAAACTGAAAACATAAAAATCTAGGTAATTGTCACAACATTTAACATAACATTACAGATCATTGGCTTTTATCTTACTTATTAATACTATTCAAATAAAAAAAAATTGGTTTTGGGCTAATTTTGAATGCTATAGACAATAATTAAAATGAAATTATGTTTTCAGTTTTTCTTTCTCCATAACTCGGTTATCCTTGATCTGCAGAATAAAAAATAAAACAATTTTGTTTGTCATAAAAAATAAAATATTTTGTCTCTTGTACATTTTAAAATATCTTCTCGTTAAAATTTTTTTAACATCCGCTATTTTTAAAATTAAAAGAATAAGGTATTTTTGTTTTGTACACTTGTAAATCGTAACATACAAAATGCTTATACCAAATTTTAACACAATATCTGGAGATACATTGAGGTTTTGTAAAAAATAAAAATGTCGGATTTCGACTAAACTACGCCGAATTTGAAAAAAAGTTACTGAATATTTTTCATTTATTTCAATATATTTTATACAATAAGACCCTTTATATCGTTCTAAGGTTTTTGAGACAACCTATTTATGAATATACTATATATTAAAAATTTTAATCGAATTCTTAATAATTTAAACTGTGGAATAATTATTATAACTTTTATTATAACTTGTATATTCATTCCTATATTATAACTTGTATTTTATACAGGGTTATCGTATAATCATTCCGTCTTTAAGAAAACAATAGTCTACATCTAATTCGAATAAGATGAATATATTTTGGCAGTTTTGATCTTAAATAAGATAGGAAGAAATGTTTAAAACAATATATTATATATTGTTCTTACATTTATATATAATAAATGTAAGCGTGGTCAGTCCATACGTGCCGCTATAATTTCGAAACCAACCCACACAGCCCCATGCGGGTCTTTCCATCCCCCATACAGGAAGATGGTTTGGGTTTTGAACTACACGGATGGGGTGTCAAAGAGACATCTTACCAATGGACTTCTTATTCCAAGTCGGTGAAGCAGTTGGGAATCGAGTGCCGAACTAACTGGCTAGAATATTACAGAATGTTCTAGAAGTGTCCAGTATATTCAACGCATGATCAGTAGCCTAATATCACGTTATGTAGTAAAAATCACATAATTCTTGCAATAGGTCATTCGCCAAAAAAGTCTGCATTTTTGGAAATTTCTTGACAAATTAAAAAAAATACATTTTTGTATTCTACATACATTTTTTAAGTATGTACATTTTCTAAGTACATTTTTAGGGAGTAAAAACAAAAAACAAAATAAAAAGGTAGTGCAATTCGCGATTATACAGTATTGAAACTTTGAACTCAATTTCCTGAGATTTTACTTTTTTTATGGTTTAATGGATGTTGCATGGAACAATACATGTATCATTGATTACAATCTAAAGTAATAGACCTAGGAATTTGAAATGTTTACCACATTATCTTTTATACGTTTAGAAGATTTTTAAATATGGAAAACACAATAGGTTTAAAAATATAAAATTCAAATGTTTTGTAGTAATACAAAAAGTTTGTTTACCATACCTAAAAAGTTTCTTTATATTACATTCTGCGAAATATTAAAACATATTATTCAAATTGATTAAAAAACTAAAAGTTATTCAAAATTTAATAGCTTAACCTTAAAAATAATAAAAAATCTATGTTTTTACAGTTTAATTAAAAATACATGAGAGTGCGGGGAAAATCTCCCCCTCTCCAAATTATTCTTCTTGGTTGTTCTAAACAGCATGAAAATTAACTCAAATGTTAAATCCTAAAAATACAAAAAAGTATGTTTTTGGTGGCGAATCACATTTTAATTTCGATTATTTAGACTTTTTTGCAACATCAATGATATTTTACACTGCATAGTTCACTCATACTGTATAGAAAAGAACGAGTCCCCCAAAACGTGGCTTTTATCCATGTCATCGTTGTGCAATTTATATCTGTAATATGTCTATAATCCAAATTAAATATCGTTTAACCAAGTATGTTTTCCATTTACACAATTTTACACATTATATACAACTTAACGTTATATTTTCTGGTCAGTGGGCTACTTTAAACACGCTATTCAAATAATTTCTTCCTTTTTATCTCAGCTTAAAATGAAAAGATGTCAATATGTAGTAAACTCGTTGCGATATCATGTGTCATCCCTTCCTTGGTTATTTACTGTATTGGCGCAGAGTCTCTATCTTCGCACTTAAATGTTCATACATATTTTACACAGAACGCTAAAGTTATTCTTTTGTCAGCTTTTGCTTTAAATTATGTATGAAAAGAGAGGAAATCTTTACAAATCATACTCGTAAAAATATTGTTTAATTTTCTACATCAGAATAAAAAGAAACCCTAGAAGTTTCTTCTAACTTCCGTCCAGCTTTAAGGAATGTATGTTTGATTGCTGTTTACTTATTTTAACATTTTGTGATGCGATTTCATAGAGATAGTATTTCATAAAAGGAGAAGGTTAGCACAGTTTAATTGACTTTCTTAGTAAGTTGACACTTTCTTTGTTAACCTATAAAGTTGTATTGCTTTTAGGAACAAGTTTGATATTCTAATAACGTTAGCTATAAGTATAATATTGTAATAAAATTTGGTTTATGTTATACATTGTAATGCAGTTAGATATAAGTTAAATATTGTAATACATTTTGGTATATTTTTAATATTGAATTAAAGTTTTATTAAGTTTGGTATTGTAATAAAGATGGGTATAGGTAAGATATTGCAAAAAAGTTGTTATAGGTTTATTATTGTAATACAGGTTGGTATTATTGTTGGTTTAAGTATAATATGCAAAAGTGTTTGGTTTAGGTTAGATATTGTAAAGCCGTTTCGTATTGTTATTTTGTGTAATTTTAATATTGTAATAAAGTTTGGTATAAGTTAAATATTGTAATATAGTTTGGTTTAGGTTTATTATTGTAATAAAGTTTATGTAAATTAGATATTCTAATAAAGGTTGGTATTGTTGTTCGGTATAAGTTTGAAATATTGTAATGGAGTTTGGTGTTGTTGTTTGATATTAATGTAATATTGTAATAAAGCTGTTGTATACTTTAACATAATAATACAGTTTGGTATAAGTTGGATGTTGTAATAAAGCTTGTTATACTTTATTATTGTAAAACAGTTTGGTTTTGTTGTTTGATATAATTTTAATATTGTTATAAAGTTTGGTGTTAATTTTCAGTATAAGTTTAATGTGGTAATAAAGTTTAGTTTTACTTTTAAGGTCTTTAAAATAAATAACAGTAATTAACTCGTCTAGTTAATTATAAAACACTAGAAAATAAATAATGAATACAGAAAGTTTTACAAATACAATAATTAATTATGGAATGGTACATAACCAATTGCTATTACGCCTTAGTATACTGATGTTTCCGTGGTAAGATGTAAATAGTTATTGTACAAAACCACAATAACAGTCAGATATACAGAGTACCGGATCACATGTGCATTATGTATAGCGAGTAAGCTATCAGTTAACACACTTTATTTCTACTTAAACACTATTTCGCACAAGAAAAATTAAAATGTCAAATCCCCAAAAATAAAGAGTTGAAAATGATTTAACATTTGTTCCATTGAATCTAACTGTTAAGAAAATCGTAACAGATAAACGTATACCACTGATGCGTTTACACAAAGTTTTCATTTTCTAATCCATGTTTCCCAGAAAACATAGCTTAGGTGTGTTTTAAGTTAAATCGTAGTAAAAACACATTTTCTCTTTATGAGATCCAGAAACATAAAACTATAGACTGTAGGGACATACTAGCACAGACTGTACTTCAGTTACAAATATAGCTCACGTGTACAGTCCAAGCATTGATTTCATTACCCACGGCACAAATTAGTTTTTTTCATTGCAAGTGTCTCCACTATTCCCAATGTGTCAGTAATGTATTTCTGATAGGTTCCTGGCGTGCTGCTAACGATGAAATATTTGACGTGATAGACATTGACCTATATTTTCTGTTTTATGTAATATCTGGTAGTTTTTAAATAAATGCTCTACAATGTAATACACCAATATATATATATATATGTACTGTATGTAAATAAAGTCTGCCCCCTCCCTTTAATCTTTTTGCTTGTTAAAACAAACAAATGTCTTTTGGGGAACGATAGTAACTTAATCCAAAGTATCTTTTGACGTTATTGGAAATTTTGAGTGTCCCCCAAAAATGGGGGATTTCGGGGGCAACTCAAAATTTTTAAATGGGAAGTATGGTCATGTGATACTTCATTTTTAAAGGTCTATTTAAAGAAGGAAAATTACATAAAGAAAATAAAAATCGGACAGCCCTAAACGTGTTGAAATAAATCGACCTAAAGTTGCTAATATGTATCTCAAAAAGGAAGAGTTTTTAGAAAATATTTCAGGTGACAAAAAATGTTTATTTCAAAGTGGTTGACCTAAAAAATTGCTTCCACATCGATTTCGTAAATTTTATTTTTACTCCTCCATCTTATAAAATTTTGTAAATATAAAAAATACTTTGGATTAAGTTAATATCGTTCCCCAAAAGATATGTGTTTGTTTTAACAATCAAAGAAATTAAAGGGGGGGGGCGGACTTTTTTACATACTGTATATATAATATATAATCCAAATACCACTCACTGACTCATCACGAAATCTCAAAAATCACCGAACTAATTGAAATGTAATTTTGGTACGGTACGTAGCTTTCTCTAGGGCCCTAGGTGCTCGCTAAGAAAAGTTTTTAAAAAATTCTAAATTTTAGGAGGGGTTCGGGGAGTCAAAGTTAGTAAAAAAAAAAAAAAACACTGAACGGATTGGAATGAAATTTGGTGGGTAGCTTCCTCTAGGGCCCTAGGTGCTCGATAAGAAGGGTTTAAAAAATTTCGAAATTTTAAGGAGGTTTGGGGGGTCAAAGTTACTAAAAAAAACCACCGAACTGATTGGAATTAAATTTTGGTAGGTAGCTTCCTCTGGGTATTAGGTGCTTGCTAAGAAAAGTTTTAAAAAAATTCTAAATTTTAGGGGTTCGGGGGGGGGGGTCAAAGTTACTAAACAAAAACCACCGAACGGATTGGAATGAAATTTGGTAGGTAGCTTCCTCTAGGGGCCAGGTGCTCGCTAAGAAAAGTTTTCAAAAAATTCGAAATTTTTGGAAGGGTTCGGTGGGTCAAAGCTACTAAAAATCCCCATAAGAAATACATAGTGCAATATATTTATTGATGTATATTTTTTGTTAATATACATTTAACTTTGATTTTTCTCTCCGTGCAAAGCCGGATAGGGCAGCTAGTACTATTATATTTGTATTAATTATAAATACTTCTTTATTAAATGACTGACTGTTTTTGTACAACTCAAGAACTGAAATTCCGATTTTCACGTAGCTTTTCAGATACGTAAGTATTACGTATTACAATCGTTTGATGAAATTTGGTTTAATATTTTGTCAGAAATTTCAAATATTTATGTTTATAAACAATAACTTTTCGTCATCGAAAAGATATTCGAAGTTGTATCTGGATAATTTAGGATTTAATATATGGGTGATGATTTCAAATTTCTTTAAAAATATCACACTCATGCCAGAAACTTTCCTTTTAGATTTAAGGAGATCAACAATGTATTTTCACAAGATTATTAGTTGCACATTAGAGGTATAAAATCAAATTTCAAAATTGATAGTTTTCTAGCTAAACATGGCCTAGGTATATAATGTTACTAAATCGCATTATTTCATCTGAAGATTGGAAGCACATTAAGACAAAGTCATAAAAATTGCAGTTTTTACTAAAACCAAGGAGTTATTATTGTTTATGAATTATCTACAATCATTGAAAAAACAAACGCATATTATATTACATTTGTATTGAAATATCATTATACCTTTAAACAACTAGCATGTGGCTTAGTTCATTTTTGTTAGATAATTAATTATTAGCGAATTTCCATAGAAAATATGATCTATTACCTGGACTGTTATGGTGGAGTAGGTAATGAGCACCGATCATAGTCCACAGAACCATTTGGAATGCCATTAAAAATTTAATTTATATATATGTTTATATGAATATAAACGAGCTTGGTTCGTGAGAAATATTATTTCTAAAAATAAAAATAAAAACGCAGAACACAATTCTCAATAAAATAAATAACCTGCCTTATAATATTGGAGAATCAAAAACTCTCCTGTTTGCTGATGACACAACTTTAACTGTTTTTGGAAAGAATAATATTAACCTAGACAAGTCGGTTACTTTATCACTGATTATGGCAGGACTTTGGATTTTTTCAAATGGTCTAAAACTGAATAAGAATAAAACTCGGTTAATGCAGTTCAGTTGTAAACAATTAAAATACAAAATTTCAGTTAACCATTTAGAACTAAGTACAGACTCGTCTAAATTTCTGGGAGTGGTAATTAATGAAAACATAAACTGGAAATCACATATTAGTAACTTAGGAATACATACTTTGCCCAAAAATGAAATATTATTATAACAAAATTTAGAGAATAAATCATAGAATTGAACAGTATTTCACTTTGTTTTACTTGTTTCACTAAGATTTTATTTTGTGGTCGATGGGTACAGTATTATTTATTTTTATTTTTATTCAGTATAATAACATAATGTTAACACTTAAATGCCATTTTGATTGACAAGCCAAGTTGATTATATGGTAGGCAATCTATAGATTTTAAATAAATCATTAGTATCATACAACAATCTAAATCATTTAACTTTTAATATTTGGGTGGTTAGTGAAAATCAATTTTTTTACTAGCGGCTGAAAACAGCTAACAATTATTACTAAAGCTATGTAAGTAACTAAAACCTTAGAGACAATAAATCGTCTGATAGTACGCATATAACAAGATGGTCAGCGCGCTCCGCGAAAATTTAGCGAGATTCTGGCGCGCAATCATTAAATCCTTTAAACTGCTGTAAAAACTAAACTGCTTACACCTCTTCTCTGGCAAAAAACAAAAAAACAAATCGTCACAGATCAACTTTTTCATGTCACAATTTAAAGTTCCATATTAAGTCCTAGCTTTGGTTATTTATTTATACCTTTAAAGATTTTTTTATAATTAATAATTTTTATACCATTATCATCCCACACTAATATTCTGTCAGTGTGTAAAAAGTCAAAGTAATCAGAGTGTTGTAAGTGTTGAAAATAACAGTGTATTTGAAACACGCACATTATAATTTCATTGTACTCTCCGAGCAGTTTCGGCTTTCTAGACTTACCCAAGATGGCGGACTTAGGCACACTTTCCATACTGTACAGTAGGATATTTTATGACTAGTCTATTTTATTCTGTGATCGATGATCGATGGTGGTCTCTTCCTTGGATGTGTCAATCAAAATCTCAAAATATGAACGAACCTTCTTATGACTAACAAATCTTTCATTTAGTTGATTTTTGAAGTGTTTCTTTCCCTCCCTTTTCTTCCATTTTCCTTGTGGGGGAGTCCTTTCCCCTTCGCCCCCCCCCCCGTAAATACTTTTATATCCCGTCTTGTTTCCCTAAAATCAATCACAACTCGCAAGTCGGGTTTTTCCGTTACGAACGAAAGGAAGCAGCGCATGAGCTGCGGCTGTTGGCTGAGGTGAAAACAAATTATAATATAATTCATACACGCAGGCAGCTATTTATCCACTTCGCGAGTAGACCAATTTCCCCAAACATTTTGTTGTTCAAATCCTAAAACATTAAAAACATAATTTTCGAAATTCTCTTAACTGACGTCAGCGGTTCAGCTGCGTGATCGAATTTTTTACTATTTAAGGTAAACCACATAACTTATGCTAACTTTAAACTTAAAATTGAAATTAAAAATTAAAAGCAACTTTCAATAAGTTTAAAGGTAAATTTATTAGTAAGTATATCTTGAAAAACTTCCCTCCTTTACAAGCGTGACTAAAGCGTTTAATGCTCAAAACTTATGTCACCATCTAAATCAATAGATTCAAATACAAGTTATTCTTTGAATATATGAAATCTGAATAGATTTTGATCTAGATATTTGAATATATCAGCATTCAAGTGCAAATATATATTAGTAGTGATTATTTTTTTAATCCACAAAAATGTTCAAATCATAAAACAGTGTACGATTAGTTTTAAAAAGTCATGCATAACCCATGGGTATAAGATCATCCAGTGGCCATAAAAGGCAACTAAGATTAGTTGACAAAGATAGATAAATTATAAATATGTACGTAAATTAGTAAAGAAATAAATTATTTCAAGGAAGCTGATAACAAAACTAAAGCTGAATGGAATTCGTTGTCAATGAACTTGCAATTATTAAAAGTAATAGTACTGTAGTCATTTGACGAAATATCGTTTGGTGGAAAAATAATTACAAATAGACAGACAAATTTCATTTTTATTTTATACCAGGAGTTTGGAAAAAATCCAGAGGACGTAATTAATATACCACCAAAAAATAATTGATTTACGTTTTTAATAAATTTGATGGCAATCAAATCAGTGAGTTTACCTTCTGCTTTCAATATTTGTAGAATAAAATTTTACATCCGTATTAAATTATTTAATAATTTTTTGGAAATTTTTTTATAAATTTAATAGGAACTCCTATTGACATTATTTGAAAATAGAAAGCTTACTAATAAGTACAAGAGTAAGTGGAAGACAATCTCTAGCTTCTAAGAGTCCAACAGTTTTTTTTTTTTATATTATGTAATTCTTATTCCATAGTTAATTATTCTAGATTAAAACAGATATTGTAGTATTGTATTTGTTCATTAAAATTTTTATAATTAATGCAATATGTAACTAAAATGATAATTATGTTATTAATTTGACGTTATTTAAATTTCTAAAAATGTTATTCAAGTAAAACTGATTGAAACCTAGCATTTCAAGTCCTGTCTTAAAAATCATCAACACTTACAGGCCCAGTCATATGTTTGAGAGATTTTCTCTATGCCTACGGACTCTAACCGCAGTAAAACACATGTGCTGAACTTCCTCCATGACACTTTTCTTGATCTCGGTGATTTTGTCCATGCTAAAACAAGGTATCACTAGGAGCATAATTTCTTGGGTAGCACTTGTACCAATCTTACAAAACGAATTAATAGAGAAACGGAAGCTATACTGGGCCACATAGATTGGTCATGTTCAAAGACTTACCTTTAAAGTCAAAAATCACCAAAAGTAGAAATGTCTCAGCTGATCCTTTACAATTCATAAGATACCTTGAGGTTAAGTCAATAAACCAAAGAAATAGATACAATTTAGGTTTATTAACCAAAATTAAATGAAACAAAAAAAGATTTATATGCCCTTAATTCATAAAAGGAAAAATTAATTATACGCCCTTAAATTACAAAAAAAAAAGAAAAGATCAGATTACAAAATACATATATAAATTTAAGTTGAATTTAAAATCCCTCCCCAAAATAAAAGTCAAAAACCCTCCCTTTTAGTAATGATTACAAAATTCATACAAAATTAATTAGACAAGATTACAAAAATTTTAACATGTCGTACCATGGATTTGTTTAGTAAATAAACTTTATGTCGTTGGCCAACTGTAAAGCTAAGTATAATTAAATAAATAAAAATAAAGAAAATTGTGAGACGTCTCTCTATAAAAAAAATGTATATAATTTCTAATATACAGATCCCTTAGGGCTGAGATCCGAAAAATGCTATAGCTGCTCCTCCCAATTTATTAAATATAAAAGACATATTTTAAGAATTATTCATTTGTTACACAAAATACTAGTACACAGCCTATTCAAAGTTTCTCATAAAGTTCACTGCAGATTTTTTTGAAAATTATTGGTTTTTAGTTCATATCTATATTAAAACAGAACACTGTCGCAGAAAAATCTTAAAGCTGCATGTTGGTGGTTGGCTTTAACAGCAGAACATATGTGGTTGTTGCAAATAATATCAGAACATGGTGTGATTCTTGTACCAGTGAATACTGCATTAAAACAAAATAACATCTTTTTAGAGTCAAAGTAGGCTTTAAAACCAAGCATAGAGAAAAGCTTTAAGTTAAAAGTTTGCCTTTATAATTTTCTTTGATACAAAGGTGACATGACAGGTATCTTTGAAACAAAGATGTTAATTGTTACTAACCAAAGACTTAACCAAAGTTAACTTGTCAAGTTACTTTAATTGTTGCTACATGTCTGTAGACCAAAAAATGTTCAAAAAATTTTTAAAATGTTCTTAGCTTATAAATCAAAATATCTCTGAGATATAATTATTTAAATTATAGTTCTTTTTAAAGGTCCATGATTGTTATAGGTTACACTGCTTTAATTTTATACAGAATAATATAAACTGTTCAAGCTAGGCTTTAGTAAAAAAATAGGCTAGTTAGATGAGATTTAAAATTTAGACTGTACTGGAAATTTTCTTTAAAAATGAAAATTGAATTACATAAGATTTAGTTATACATTAGAGTTTGAAATATTATTTACAATATTAAATGTAAATCTAAATTGATAAAACTTACAAAGGGAACATGTCATAACCAAAATGAAAAGCTAAAACATTTGACTTGGTGATATTGCTCTACATACCTGGTATTTAGAAGAAAAGGACTTAAAACAAAGGCATGTTAATTAGCCACGCACTGTCGTTAAACATTTAAACTTACTAGTTAAATGTAACGACATAACTAGAACATTGCGGCATCTAAGAGAGAGTTACTTCTGAGTAATGGCGACCTTTCTAGAAGCCTGCATGACAAAGTTAAATTCAACTCAAGTTACGAGATAAGAACAGCTGATCAGTTCACAGACACGGCCTTTACATTCTAACTGTTGGTTA
>JAGFPH010000941.1:12195-25998 GCA_018207615.1 Philaenus spumarius
GAGCTCTACTGTTTCCATTTCTTATCGTACTCTAGCATTATGTCAATTATTTTATGTTTATTTTCATCTATCCCTAGGCAGCCTTTTAATAACTCCTTTTGGGTTTTAAACACCTCGTATAGGAGTAGCGTGTGTTCTGTATCGGCCTTTTCCGCAGTGCATTTGGCACATTAAATTCTCCCTATTTTCTTCAATCTGTTCAGGTAGTGGTTAAAACAGGCATGTCCGGTAAGAGCCATCTGCTAACATTCTCGGGGTTTCTTTGACTTGACTTGGGTTTAGCGTATACAGAAGTCCTTTCCTCCACTAGTAGGTCAACTGGTGGCATACTTGTTAGGACCAATGCTGCACTCGTTGACACGGTGCGGTAAGGCAGACAACAAATTTTGTTGATGCACAACCTTTTCCCAGGCTACACTCGCCAATAGTCTTCCAGCTAGGCCCACCTACATTTGGCATAAGTGTCTCTAGTTTCCCACAAACTTCTGAGGCTTTCTTTGCAGCTCTCTCTATATGTAGTCCGAATCCCAAATTTTATATTTAAAAATTTAACTTTTCACCAGCTAGGTCTTGTTGAAATACGCCATAAGAATTAAACATTATTTCTATTTCCATGTTATTTGATAATTAATGAACGTAATGTTATTTTAGAATAAATGCCAACGGAAATTAATGTAAATCAAAATACGAAATCTAATGATTTACGAGTTTGTGCAGAGAACTCTAAACTTCTTCTTTCAAATATCAAACTCATTTGAATTTGAAGCTTCCAGTGCATTGTTTGTTATTTGAATGTAATAAACTAAATTGATGCCTGAAGCAATTTCACGGTCTGTCAAACTCCTGCAATGAACACTATACGAATGTTTGCTAAGGTATTTTTTCTATGCTTCTTCAGACATTACATTTGTTATGTGCTTTCTGGTAGTAAAAGGCCAGCTGACATTTTCCTATTTTGTATTATGAATATCCTAGAAAGTTTATTTTTTTAGTGTATTGTGGCCTTTATATAGGATTGTAAATTTGTCTTGTTGTTGTGTTGTATTTATTGCATTGTTGTTGGGTTGTATTATGTTGTATTGCGTTTTATTGTATTGAATTGAGGTTATCAATTGACTTTAAGAGGAACAGGATTACTTTAGATATGTAAGACCTATAATTATTTACACAAATTGCCTTCCTTAAAATATATTGTAATTTGTCTACCAACTTACACAATACAAAATATAACTTTCGGGATTTAATTATAGTATAAAAAGTAATACTGACATTTAAATAATATTATACTTTTAAATACAATTACATTTTATTTACGACAATTTAAAACAAAGCATATTTTTTAAACTTTTACTTTTTTATAAGATAAAACTACCAGATAAAATACTTCACCTTTCAAAACTCAGATTAACAAATCAGACGTAAAATTATGTTAGTTTTTGTTGTTGTTGGAACGGCTTTTTAATCATAACAGAATAAATGTTATAAACACAATTGTTTGAAACAATACATAACGCCTGTAATTTATAAAGTAATAATATTTATGGTTATTAAAATCGATAGTTTGAATGTTAAAAGTAAATGATACAGTTATTTAATCGAATATCAAAAGAGTATTGTTGTAATTGACTGAGATTAGAAAAGCAGTAAAACGTCAAGGCTTTATTTATTTAGTACCGAAACCAATCAACGGTAAGAGTTTACCATAGAAAGTAAACATTTGAGATTAAATGAAAATAAAGGGAATTTATTTTGTATATTTATTTACATTGTTGGTTTACTGTTTATTATGGGTCACATTCAGTCAAAGTTGATTTTTTTATCTCAGTATCATATAAATAGTTGCTCTATGTTTGTTTTCAGTATGTTGACTATAATTAAAAAACGAAAATATGATATTTTTTTAAAGTTTTACATCTATTAATAAACTTTGGGCTTGACGGGTGAGAAGGAATTACTTAAGAATAATAACAATAACACTAGTTCTGTCATACGTATTGCTACGGTTAATTAGCATGTCGCAAGGCACTATAATACCTTAACACTGCTATGGCCGAGAGATCACTTAGTACAGTGTAGCTTTCTCTTTGAGCAAATTTTGAGCGAAGTCGTTGCAAACTGTACGTTAACTGTAAATACTGCGAAGTTCTACTGGAATTGGGCCTAAGTGGTTTCTTCTCTTTTCACCTACTTATCTTGGTTTTATAATATAGTTTCGGAGAAGATGGTTGATACCTTTAACCTTTTTCATTTGTTTCAGGTCCATATGGCTCTGTTTCCCTCAGTCTTCTCATCACCCTGCTGTCTGATTTAATGCAGTATCAAAACTGAAAACAAAATTCATACGGTAATGTATATTTGTGTATATTGTTATGAGGTTCCAAAGAATAAGCAAATGATTTTGCGATATAACGGGGAAAACATTGTGCGTAAATATGAGAAATATTTCAAAATAATTAATAAGGATATGATTATATAAATTAAAACTCCCCTCATTAAGTTATGCAAATATTATAGTTTAATTAAAATCGGATTATAAAAAAAAAAAATACACTCCAACTTAAAAAAGATTTTGAAATACAAAAACCAACCACGTACCAAACTAAAATATATTCACGAGTACAACTTAAAGAAAACGATTACGTGGAAGTAATTTAGACAATTTAATATTACCCTTACAATACTTTTTTAAATAGCTTTTAATAAAATAGTAAATTCAATGATAGCTTACCTATTGACACAATGCGATGGAACTGTCGAGATAGTGACGTTTGTGTTTTTGTTACGTTAACGGTTTTCAAGTTATTCCCCTATAAATATTTTTAACAACCTCCATTTTGGTATTTCGTAACTTATAAATTGTAACATACAATACCCTTTTCATATCAAATTAGAACTCAAAATCTTACCTATTTCTGAAGTTACGGTGAGTTTTTGTAAACAAACGACTAAACTAAGCCGAATTCGAAAAAATGTTCTGAAGATTTGCTTATTTATTTCAACCTTTATCAGGTTGTTTATGACAACCTGAATATTAATCCAAATCGCAATTGTTTCTTAATACTCCTTTACAAAGCTGAAGAAATTACATAATGGATTTAAAAATATAAATTATTATAACATTAGTTTATCATTTTGTTTTGAACTAGTCATGTACAATTTTTTTTTTTACTTTTTATGAATAATTTACAAAGCAATTAAATGTAGCTTATACTACCTTTTCAAAACCCAATTAGACCTATATATATGTCATTGTCAGATTTATAAAACAAGCAAGTTTAATTTTTTTTAATAGTTTAATTTTTCCACTCAAAATATGTATAGCTCTAGTTGCAAAATATTTTAGTCGAGGGAGACAATTTACGTTTTACACCCAATTTTTAGCCCAACTGCCTATAGATATAGGCTACTGAAGTCTTCCCCTACCCTTCCTCCTGATGCAGTATTATGTAGAAACTAATAAGCCCCGTGAAAAATAACAGACTGATTAATTAGATTATGTATTAACAGAAATACATAATTTAAAAAACTAACTATTTAAAAACATTAAGGCCTACTTATCTAGGCCTTAATTACATTTGTTCTAAAAATCATATTTAAAACAAAATCAACTTCACAAGAAATTATAACGATTGAAGTTGTAAAAATAACTCCAAACTAAATCTACACTGGGTTTGTTTAAGTATTCAAGATGATGGGTAAAATCAGAATTATGTTATATGTTACTCATGTATGTACATACGAACGTACACTCGCTTTTATATGATTTAATAGTATAAACAACGCTGTGATGAATGTGGCGGCATTTTAAAAATCAAATATTGTAAAATAAACAGTACAAACAGATATTACGCACTGGGCGCTCGCAAATGTCAAGAAGACCGACCAGTGGGAGGAGTTAACCTTGAAAAGTCTTGCGCTAGCCTGTTTCTCTGAATTAACACTCTAACGCGACTCTTTCAAGTAGCTAGAATATCGCTTGTAAGCACTTGTGTGTTTACAAATTACTTAATTATTTTTTATTTTATCTATGTACATACAACTGCTAAATTTTCAGAAAACTTCAATATACAATTTGTAGGCAACAAAATGTCTTCCAACGACTTCATGTTTTCAAGTAACTCGACTGAAAACCAGATTTTGTGCCTACTTATAAGCTAATTATCTGTAAGTAAAATATATTATTTCCATTTTTTAGCGCCTACTAATTATAGTTTGGATGTTCACAACTTCCAGCAAATTTTAAAAGATTTTCTTCAAAATTCAATGAATGATTACATAGATTGCAGAGGACTGCATAGGACTGTTTCTTCCTGGTATGGCGCACCCGTAAGCAGCAACCGATTCATATAACTGTTCCGGAGTCGAAACGGTTGCAAAATTGAGACCGTTGTCCCCATCCTAAATGCTACTACTCCCCCTTTTCATATTGTACTTCCCGAGGGAAAGGGAGAGGAAGTTTTATGGAAACTGCTTTGCATAAAAGTGGGAGGCGAGCCCCACAGAAAACAAAGTAGAAGTATATAATTTGTTAGTTGTAGCTCAAGTATCACTGAGGATGACGACTTTGTCTTTGAACCGCGATTATAAACGTATATATAAATATGTGAGTTAGGTGTATGTTTTCTTTGTATTTACTCAATGATTACTACTATTTTAAGCTGTTCTTCTTCTTCTGTTCCTTCTTTTCAAATCAATCTTATTTGTTTATGAAATTTGTATATAAAACACACAAAAATGACGCTAGCAGGTATGTCAAATTACGCAGTAGTATCATTATTGTTTTATTTATCTACAAGACAGAATTTTAACACTCAACGCCATACACATTTGTTTATCAAATAAGATTTTCATTTAAATAAGTGAATGTACAAAGTTCATTTAAAATTAAAGATGTATTGTTAATACTCCACGAACAGATTTAATGGAAGTAAACTAAATCTGTTAAACTATGTCTAATTAAAGTTGATTTTATTTACTTAAAAAGTAAACCGAGATATCTGAAGATCTAGAGTGTAAGACGTTGTACTTTGCTAAGTCGCATCAACCACCAAGTGCACGAATTTACATTTAAAGCGTCGCAGAGAGACACCAAGATTATGCAAATTTTAACCCACGATTACCCTTAAGGTATCTAACTAAGGCAAATAGAAAGGCATGTACTGCAAGTATGTTTTAGCTTGACCTCTGAATGCATTGCATTGGCAAGAGGTGAATTTATATTTATTAAAATCTCAAAAACATTGTTACATCCTATCAAAAACGTGCTTATGGTTGTTGGGTTTTTTCGTCCGAACGACTTAGAAACCCTACTTGTGTACCAACTTTGGATCAAATTGGGACCAATCGGGCGTAAATGCGGCCGTTAGAGTGCGAACAATTATATATATATATATATATATATATATATATATATATACAGTGTGATTGAAAAGTCCCGGAACGGTGTAATATATTTTTTACCATTATAGATAAAGTAATGAGACTTGGTATATCAATAATAGCCATAAATGTCTACTCTTTTAAGGTATTATCACTTTTTTATCCCTTAAGGGGGACGGCCCACGAGGAGTCAGACAAAATTCTTAAATAGCAGCATAGGTCAAGTTTGGTATAAAATTAAAGGTCTTAGTTAGTAGAACACATTGCAGCAAACCGGTCCACTCTAACCAAAATGGCGGCCCTAAACGTGTTGAAATAAATTGACATAAAGTTGATAATATCTCGAAAATGAAGAATTTTTAGAAAAATTTCGAGAGACAAAAAATGTTTATTTCAAAGTGCTTGACCTAAAAAATTACTTCCAAATCGATTTCGTAAATTTTATTTTTACTCCTTCATCTTAGAAAATTAAAAAAAATAAAATTTAAGAAATTGATTTGGGAGCACTTAGGTCAAGCACTTTGAAATAAACATTTTTTGTCTCTTGAAATGTTTTCTAAAAATTCTTCCTTTTCGAGATATTAGCAACTTTATGTCAATTTATTTCAACACGTTTAGGGCCGCCATTTTGGTTAGAGTGGATCTTTCGAAGTCCGGTTTGCGGCAATGTGTTCTACTAACTAAGACCTTTAATTTGATACCAAACTCGACCCATGCTGCTATTTAAGAATTTTGTCTGACTCCTCGTGGGCCGACCCCCTTAAGGGATAAAAAAGTGATAATACCTTAAAAGAGTAGACATTTATGGCTATTATTGATATACCAAGTCTCATTACTTTATCTATAATGGTAAAAAATATATTACACCGTTCCGGGACTTTTCAATCACACTGTATATTATATACAATTCTAATGAAATGCCAACTTGTTATGGGAACAACCATGATCGGTGCTCATTGACCACTACCAACCATAAGGGTCACTGCAATAGGTCAACTTTCCTATGGAAATTAGCTAATAACTGTTGAATATCGTATTGTAATATTAGACCTACTATAATCTTGCGAAATATTTAGCCATAACTTATATAAAGGACAAACGACAAATAATTGATGATAACTAATGATTGAAAATATTTAAACATAATAAATTTGTTTATTTAAAATACCAGGAACATTTTACTTATTGTTTACCGCATTTAATTATCTTACTGAATTACTAGCAAAGTAAGAGAAGAGTTCCAATTACTCCATTTATGACACTTGTATTTTGTTTATATGTCGTTCAAAAGCAAACAACTTTGCCATATTTTCATGAATTCTTACAGGATAGATAGGAACAGAAAGAGATTTTGTATCACATTGCAGGGTGGGTATACTTAATATAACTTTTATTAATTATTTAGTATTTTGTGTACTTTATATTAATAATTCAATGAATTTTCGTTTTAAAAATTTAATTGACCGAAAGTAAGCAAGGTCTCCGTTTTAACTCGACTGTTCGGCATTTCGTCTGTGTGTCTGTCTCACGATGACGGCCAAACGCCTTGACCGATTTTGATGATTTTTTGCATGAATTTTCCTTATTCCTAGGCCGAGCCATGTATGTATACGGTTTTTTCCATTTTTCATTTTTATCCCCTTAAATAAAATAAAAATTGCGGCCGGACCGTTTCTTTTAAACAAAATTGTATTCTTCATTTTTTTCCGTATCTCTAACGGTAAGCTCACAAAATGGCCGTAAACTTCGAAAAATCGTCTAAGTTTTTGTATTTCAACCATGTTTTTATACGTTTATTCTAAACCAATATTTAAAAGTGTTCCATAGCTTTTTTGTAGACAAAGGTTTAAAGAATTCATATATGCCAGTAAACAAATTATTGAAGTAAAATTAAGAAAGTCATTAGCTCAAGAAACAATCACGTTCAGTAACGAAAGGAAAATGTTTAACTTTAGGCCTACATAAAAAGTAGTAAAAATTATTGTATTTTTTTTCATAAATGTAAAAAAGTTTCGTAATTTAGTTCTAAATAGGATTGTATAAAAATATTTATCAATTATTTCAAATTTCTTATTTAAAACACCAGTTTTTATGTTCCTACTACAAGACTGCTAACAAATGTTGTTAGCAGTCTTGTAGTAGTACCATAAAAACTGGTATTATTATAAGACAGTGTAGAGGATAAATCAAAGAATTGAACTGTATACCTGTAAATTATCATTGTAAATTTCATAAAAGTATTTGACTTAGTTTTACTTAAATTACAAAATGAGAAGAAACAAATGAAACCTCGCGGCGATAAAGGGCATACAAAAAATGGCCCCGTGGGAAGTGTTGGTACATGGGTTGAGATCACTATCACGACGTTTTAACATAGGTTTTTCATTATTTCTAATATTGGAATATGATATGGAACTTAAGCTTGTTAAGTTCATACATTGTTAAGTTTGAGTTATTTAAGTATGTAAATATTTAATTGTATGTTGTCCCTCTATAACGCGATATTTTTAGCTATCTTACGCATTATTAACCTAAATAAACCACAATGCCTCTAAAAGAAAATCTTTAGCAGTTAAGCTCAAGAAAAGAAATAAAAACGAGAACTAGAAATCCCGGAATCGCGGGAATTGTAAATAATGTTTCACTGGCTAAACCTTGTGCTTACATCCTTACTGGCACACTATTTTTAACCTAAGCTCAAAACCACATTTGTTATTTCAACGAGCGAGGTCTACTGTTCACAGAACTACTATTTATTTCCTTGAAAATTCTTAGTTTCCTCATTTTATTACAGTGAGCATGCTTACATCAGCTCTCGTACTAATATTTTGTTGGACGGAGACAATCTAGATAAGAATTCTCTTTAAAATATCCCTCTCACAAATTTATTTGATTAATTCCGGTATAGAATAGTCAAGAGATGATTTGGGAGATAACTTTGTGTATAAAATATCAAAACTCCTTTCATAAAGAATCGTATAAACTTATTGGGAATTACAAATGGTTTTCTGGACATTAAAATTTAAATAAGTTGTAAATTCAGCGCATTACAGCTTTTACAATGAATTATTAGCGTTTACCACGTCGTGGTTGCTTGCATTTTCACACTGGATATTCCCAAAGAGGGTGGTAATTATAGGGTTCGCTGACGAATTGAAAATTCTTGCTAGGACCAAAAATCTGTTGGAACTGGAGGGAAATTTTAATATCTTTTTTTCAGCAGTAAATCAAGTCGATGAAGAACTATCAGCCTCTCTTGAGAAGACGAGGTAGCACTACAGGTATCCAAGATGTCCGTGAGGAATTTTAGTACCATAGTGCCCTAGTGCCCTAGTGGATTATAATGTATATAAATAAAAATGTTTTACAAATAGGCCTACAGTTCTATCTAAATAAGTCTTATAATTGTACACTTTTACAGAGTTAAAAATCCTCTCAGCATAGTTAGATAGGTCTACATTAGGTTTGTTGTTTTTAAAGAGTATTTTTGTATAATGTGTTTCAGAGGTGTATTTAATTTATCTGCCTTTGCACAGAAGTTTACTAGTTATTCCTATAATAACAACAAAAAACTTAACCAAATAGTTGTAAACAAAACCTTAAACGCTTCACATACTATAGTTGTTGAAGTATACAGCTGATGGACGAAATCAGCTGTTATATATTAACGAATAAATCAAACAATACAACCTTGCGCATGCGCTATACTCTATTTTTACTTACGTAACGTACACTCGCTTTTATTTGAGTTGGTGTTTAATACATTAAATTTATTAATAATTAGTTATGCTTAAAACATTATTTAGGAAAAAGGCGTCAAACATATACATGTATTATTAGATTAATTATTATTGACAAGATTAATATAAGGCTAAATAATAACATTATGAATACAATATGAACCACATCTGTGTAACTCCATTAAGCTATAACCAGGTACGGGACAAATTGCATTAATAGAACACGGCTTCCTTTCCTATTCAATACACTGTCTCTAACATCATTATGCAATGAACGGGTTGTTCCCACTTTGCAGTGTCGGGTATAATAAAAGTTGAAAAGTATTTGTTAACACTCTTTTTCTGTGCCTATGTTATTTGATTTAATTACAATTGCTAATAAGAAATAAACTAACACTAGGCTAACAACAAGATCCACTACTATTTACACTTAATTTTACAAGAATATTATAATTAAAACGAATAATTGGCTTGAAAACTTTATATAAATAAAAGAATAAAAGTATTACCTAAAGTATATAAATCAAGTAATTAGGTATTGTTTTTCATTGTGTACTTGAATTTAATGTCTAAACTAGTAATTAGCACGGACAACTATGTCATTAGGGTTTGCAATCGTGAGATAAAAGAAATAGGTTAAACAATTATAACAACGTATTTCGTCTTACTTTAACTATATAAAATGTATTATACACATTTGTTCTAATAAGTAAGCTCAGATTGTATTACCGTTTGTAATGCAGCAAAGCATTTTTATAATACTACGGTATCATTGGTTTATTTTTATATTTATTATTATTTAGATAAAAGCAACAAAGTTCACGTTTCTAATTGCCTATTCGTGTTTAAACATGTGCATTTAAATAAAACACAATTTGTAAAGCAAACTCCACTCATAAAACTGAAATATTAAGAGGTGTCGTAGTTAATTAAAAGTTAGTCTCCCTAAAATAGTATTCATGAATCAAGGACAAATACTGCGTCAAGCCTGTATCGGAGCCAAAACAAAAATATATTTACAAATTCTATTAAATAATATGTTTTGTGCTTTACTCAAAAGGTTTCAATTACTACTGTATCATAATGTAAAAAAATTCTGGCAGATTAATTTAACAGTAAGATAAACAAAATTATATAATATTTTATTCATCTTAAAAGTGTAATAACAGTTATGAGTACGAAAGCAGACATGACAGGAAAAGTGTCGCTTTATAGTATAATACATTAACTCTGTAGAGTTTGCAGTTTTACCCAATTCAGAGTTGAAGGAATTATTTGGCAGTCAGTTTGAAAGATAACTGGAACTCTGAAAGTACTTTACTACAACTTGTCTGCTTTGTGTCACGTTTTGCATAATGCACGAGTTTGTTGCAAAAACCAAAAAGCCGAATAAATCCAACGAGACAGTAACAAATGTTCCGTTTACAATTTAAAAACTGATATTTAAGTTTTATTATGTTAAAGGAATTTGTTTAACTTTTTGCAAGATATGTTCTTTAAAAGTAACTAAATCATTTTTGTATTTATTACCTACTATTAAAAATATAATTAATTGATTCTTAAAGTATTTCCTATGAACGTTGTAACTTATACATCTTTCACTTGTATTTGACAATTTTTATGACAAATCATAGACTCCGAAAACAAAAACGTAAACGTTAAAAATAAATATAAATTATTATAATCAGCAATCGATTATTTTTTCAAGATCTCTTCTTTAAAGATAACTTATAATATATTTATATCTTAATGTCTACTATAAAAATTATAAATAAATACAACTAGCTAACCCGTGCGAATATTTACGAAGATAATAGTAGGCCTACTTACGAGATTTAATAGACCTACGTTAATTTAGTTCAGTTACTTACGTTTATTTATTTACATTGGTTTATAAATAACAGTTTGTAACACTTCCATATGGAATGTAAACATCAAACTAACAGATGTCACGGTGTAGTTAATCAGATTATTAATAAATTATTTTCATTAGGAACCGTATGAAGTATAATATACAAGTTTTTTAAATCGGTTTTTGTAACGAAAAAATGAATTTTAGCTGTTTGTCTATTTTTCGTCAATAGCGGGGAACATAGCATTTAAAATGATGCTTGAATAATTAATTTTCACGAAGAATTAATTGAGATAACGTTTAGCTTCAAAAAACTCATCTGAGAAATAATAAATAAGGATTGATTCTTTGAATATTTTTTAATGCTCTTGGTAACTCATAAATCGTGCACGTATAGCCTACTATTTTAATGTGTAACAAATCATGGACTTTTAAATATTAACAAAACATTAATTATAAATTATATTCTCAAAAACGAGAATTGGCATAAACAATTTTGTACTGATTTTGTCATACTGAAAAAGGTTTATACTATAAATTTACATATACCAATTTAAATTGGTATTACAACAAAGAAAATTATTTCAACGTATGTTTGAATACAAAATTAAGTTAAGAAACAGAATTAAAACCTTTTGTTAAATATTTTATTTCTTCTTTCTCTGGTATATTTTACACTTTTACTAGGTACTTAAACCAGGCAATAGAACGTCAGTCAATTTAAAAATTTGTTTTTAAAATTCTATTTTTAGCTTAGTAAGACCAACTGTTTCCAAACGCACAATTAAACTGGATAGAAACGCCAGTTCTAATGGTGGCCGAAAATGAGGACAAGGGAAATCAGCTAACAAATCGGATATTGTGAAACCATTGTATTATTCTGTATTAAACATTATTTATAAATATTAGCGTGGGTTGTAGGATGAATAATATAGCCATGTTGAGTCTCAACCTGTGTACTTTATTGTGTAGGAATGCTGGTCACCTGGTTCCAGCAGTGTGGCCAACCTAATGATATATAATAAATTCTATTATATGAGCCTATATACAACAACCATAACTTTTTTGGTCGATTTTAAATTTGTTGTTTTGTTTTTTATAGTAAAATGACCGGTTCATATTGTTTCACCGAGAAAGACGTTTGCTTAATAAGGTGTCTAATTTCCATACATATTCGTTGAAAGCTAAACTTGTTTTTAGGGAATTTTGTATACATATATTTGTTTATTTAAACTGAAAAAGTATATTTTTTTGATTTCGTTTATATTATTATTAAAGTGTACATTAATTATGATTATTTGTATTTAGTTTGACAGTTTTTAAAGCCAACCCCGACTGTTTATTATTATTACATACTACCTTTACTACTAATCAATAAAAGTATGCAAAATAATATTTATACGTTTTAATTCTAAAATTGAATACAGTACAAGAACGTATATAAAATAAATATTAATATAAAAATACAAAAATGAACTTTAAAATCCGAGTAATTTTAGGCTAATGTATGGCCGGCCAGGCACAGGACAAATTATATTAACCTGACTCAGTTTTCCTTTCCTCTCCAATAAAGTCTCTAACAGCATTACGCATTGAGCGGGAGGGGGGTATTAACTCTATTATATGGGTTTCCCAGTTACCAGTGACAGTACAGGTATCAGATGTCGTAAATATATTTCAAGCTTTAAAATTAAATTATCGCAGTGCAGTGAATATTGTTTGTAGCTTTTATGTTTAAGCAAATTTTTAGATTTTATTTAACAACCTAACTAGCAGAGTTTTAAAGCTGGTAAGAAGTTATATGACTATTTATGATGTTATTCTAATATACTATTACACATTCTTATTTTGTTTTCATTATGACACTAACTACCGTGCCAAAAATAAATAACACCACTATAGCTTTTGCGACAATACCGTTGGCATCAGGCAGATAAAACATTTAATAAAACAATTTACAAACCCAATACAGCAAACACATAGATGCCGTCCAAATAATAAGTTCATTTAAGACTGAACCATTCGAGTACTTATTATTTTGCTTGAAGGATGCAAGTAAACATTATTCGATTTCGCAGCAGTACAGCTGACGTGAGTTGAGCGAATTTCTAAAATTAATTTTTTAAGTTTTATTGTTACAACTACAACTATAAGTTTTAGAGTTGCAACAATCTATATGTTAAATTGGTCTATTAAAATCTGAATAGCTGCCGCCGTGTACGAAATACGAGTTTGCACCTGACTTTATGATCTTGGATTATGGACTCCTTCGCTTCACTCGTGGTAGACAAACTCCGGCCTTACAAAAAGTGTGCATCCCGGTCATCGGCCCTCGGAACAGAAACTGCCCCCACAGTAAAATCAGACAGGGTACTCTAATGGTATTTTACGTTTTGATCGATTCTGGGGGCATAAGGTCGTGTAAAAAACCAAAATGTGCAGAATAATCTGTTATATTTATTAGTTTAGATAAACCCCAGAAATAGTTTCATACTAGTACAAAAAAGTCTCGAACAAAAGTTACTGTCAAAAAATGTGTTTCTGCCTGTTGGATTTTTTGGTGAACGAACTTGTCCGAGCGACTTACAAGTTCCAAATTGGAAGTAAAATGTGCCCAATAGAGTGCGAACACATATATATATTTTTTACATTTTTAATTACACAAAAAACGTGTTCAGGGGACCATTACCAGTGCTCTTTGACGACTCTTGACCTTAGGTCTCATCATAAGAGTCACAACAATGCTCATTTTTCCAATGCATTTTCGCAAATAATGGCAATATTGCAAATCTGAGAACTTTAACTGGCGGTTCGCAGGTAGAACATAGTACA
>JAGFPH010000941.1:26098-50664 GCA_018207615.1 Philaenus spumarius
ATTGACATAATGCTAGAGTACGATAAGAAATGGAAACAGTAGAGCTCAGTATAAAGGAAATTATGATAAGGAAGAAAAAACGGTGTAGATATCACTAGTTACGTTTAGTGCTACCCAAGAAGTTATGCTCCTAGTGATCCCTTGTTTTAGCATGGAAAAAATAACCGAGATCAAGAAAAGTGTCATGGAGGAAGTTCAGCACATGTGTTTTACTACGGTTAGAGTCCGTAGGCATAGAGAAAATCTCTCAAACATATGTCTGGGCCTCTAAGTGTTGATGATTTTTAAGACAGGACTTGAAATGCTAGGTTCCAGTAAGTTTTACCTGCATAACATTTTTAGAAATTTAAATAACATCAAATTAATTACATAATTATCATTTTAGTTACATATTGCATTAATTATAAAAATTTAAATGAACAAATACAATACTACAATATCTGTTTTAATCTAGAATAATTAACTATGAAATAAGAATTACATAATATTAAAAAAAAAAAAAAAAACTGTTGGACTCTTAGAAGCTAGAGATTGTCTTCCACTTACTCTTGAACGGATTAGTAAGCTTTCTATATTCAAATAATGTCAATAGGGGTTCCTATTTATAAAAAAAATTCCAAAAATGTATTAATTAATATAATACGGATGTAAAATTGTATTCTACAAATATTGAAAGCAGAAGGTAAACTCATTGATTTGATTGCCATTTATTTTTTGGTGGTATATTAATTACGTCCTCTGGATTTTTTTCCAAACTCCTGGTATAAAATAAAAATGAAATTTGTCTGTCCATTTGTAATTATTTTTCCACCAAACGATATTTCGTCAAATGACTGCAGTACTATTACTTTTAATAATTGCAAGTTCATTGATAACGAATTCCCTACAGCTTTAGTTTTGTTATCAGCTACCTTGAATTAATTTATTTCTTTACTAATAATTTACGTACATATTTATAATTTATGTATCTTTGTCAATTAAACTTAGTGGCCCTTTATGGAGCCACTGGATGATCTTATACCCATGGGTAATGCATGACTTTAATGTTTAGTAACAATTTTAAAACTAATCATACACTATTTTATTGATTTCATTAAAACGTTTTTGTGGATAAAAAAAATAATCACTACTAATATATATTTGCACTTGAATGCTTATATATTCAAATATCTAGATCAAAATCTATTCAGATTTCATATATTCAAAGAATAACTTGTATTTGAAATGTATTGATTTAGATGGTGGCCCTTACTGTGGAACACGTATTATGATGACGTACTAAACCTTAGGATGCCAGAAGGTATAAGACTAGTTGCATATGCAGATGACTTGGCTATTGTGGCTAAGGCAAAAGAGGGAAATATTCTAGAAGGAAAAATTAACCAACCGATCACGCGAATAAGTAAATGGCTCCAGGAGAAAAAGCTGTGCCTAGCTCCACAGAAAACATAGTCAGTACTACTAGTAGCCAGGAGATCCCTGAGATCCTTAAAATTTCAAGTTGAAAACATCCATCTGACTACGGGTCGGAGTTTGAAGTACTTAGGAATTTATTTTGATCACAATTGTAGAATGGTAGAGCACAATAAAAAGATAGCAATAAAAGCAGAAGGACTAGTCAAGACCCTTGAATGTATAATGCCAAATAGGTTTGGAGCTAAAGCAAGTAAGAGACGGACTCAGGAAATGGCAGGGTATTCTATAGTGATGTATGGTGCACAAATATGGGGTGAAGCATTGAGATACAAGAAGAATACTAGAGCGAGTGCAACGACGATTGCTGTTAAGGATCTGCAGCGCATATCGTACTGCCCCTACAAATGCTGTAGGTGTATTGGCTGGATCTCCTCCTATTGACTTGTTAGTGGAAGAATGGATGGGGCTAGATGCAAGACCTGATGCCAGGAAGGAAACCATAAACAAATGGCAAGAAAGGTGGGACAAGGAAAATGAGACAGGCTCCTGGACAAAATGATTAATCTCTGATATAGGAGAGTGGATTGGTGGTAGACATGTTGAAGTTGACTACTTTATCACTCAGGTATTGACAGGCCATGGTTGTTTCTGCAGATATACATATAGGTTTAAGTTGAGGGGCAGTCCGGTATGCATGTACTGTGATGATGTGGATACAGCCGAACATACTCTATACCACTGCAGTAGATGGAGTGTAGAAAGGGAGAAATTAAACCTGAAACTCGGATGCAGACTGAAAGTATCAAATCTTACCAAAGAAATGATGAGTACCTAGTGAAGAAAAGTGGCTGATGGTGGCTCACTTTATCAGAGTCATCATGAATCAGAAACAAAATGATGAAAAGAAAGAGCAAAGTTAAAGCAACCTACAAATGATTAACCAATGGTAAAATAAGAAGCAGGACATCCAGGCGCTACCCTGAAGTAATGTCTACACAGATCCAGGGTAGTGTTGTAGCTAAGGGGACCTAGTTTTAGTGGATGCAAGCTCCACACTTCTGGGGATACCGTTCCCTGGTGTTTGGCAGGCAAATGCTTTCCACCTTCGCTTCGGAAATAAAAAAAAAAAAAAAAAGATGGTGACATAAGTTTTGAGCATGAAACGCTTTAGTCACGCTTGTAAAGGAGGGAAGTTTTTCAAGATATATTACTAATAAATTTACCTTTAAACTTATTGAAAGTTGCTTTTAATTTTTAATTTCAATTTTAAGTTTAAAGTTAGCATAAGTTATATGGTTTAAATAGTAAAACTAAATAATTCGATCACGCAGCTGAACCGCTGACGTCAGTTAAGAGAAAAATTATGTTATGTTTTAGGATTTGAACAACAAAATGTTTGGGGAAATTGGTCTACTCACGAAGTGGATAAATAGCTGCCTGCGTGTATGAATTATATTATAATTTGTTTGCACCTCCCATAGTTTGTGTGATTGATATTAGGGAAACAAGACGGGATAAAAAAGATATTATGGAAAATAAAATGTGCAGAACATTCTGTTATATTTATCATTTTACACCATAAAACGTGGGTATTTACGGGGGGGGGGGTGACGGGGACCGGACTCCACCACAAGGAAAATGGAAGAAAAGGGAGGGAAAGAAACACTTAAAAAATCAACTAAATGAAAGATTTGTTAGTCATAAGAAGGTTCTTTCATATTTTGAGATTTTGATTGACACATCCAAGGAAGAGACCACCATCGATCACAGAATAAAATAGACTAGTCATAAAATATCCTATTGTCCAGTATGGAAAGTGTGCCTAAGTCCGCCATCTTGGGTAAGTCTAGAAAGCCGAAACTGATAGGAGATTACAATGAAATTTTATTGTAATGTGCGTGTTTCAAATACACTGTTATTTTCAACAGTTACAACACTCTGATTACTTTGACTTTTTACACGCTGACAGAATATTAGTGTTGGATGATAATGGTATAAACATTATTAATTATAAAAAAATCTTTAAAGGTGTAAATAAATTACCAAAGCTAGGACTTAATATGGAACTGTAAATTGTGACATGAAAAAGTTGATCTGTGACGATTTGTTTTTTTGTTTATTTGTTTTTTGCCAGAAATTAGGTGTAAGCGTAAAATTTTGAGACAAAAAGTTAAATTTTATGAAACTTGTTTTTTTAATAAATTAGATCAAGTAGTTTAGTTTTTACAGCAGTTTAAAGGATTTAATGATTGCGCGCCAGAATCTCGCTAAATTTTCGCGGAGCGTGCTGACCGTCTTGTTATATCCGTACTATCAGACGATTTATTGTCTTTAAGGTTTTAGTTACTTACATAGCTTTAGTAATAAATGTTAGCTGTTTTCAGCCGCTAGTAAAAAAATGTATTTTCATTAACCACCCAAATATTAAAGATTAAATGATTTAGATTGTTGTATGATACTAATGATTTATTTAAAATCTATACATTTTGGCTACCATATAATCAACTTGGATTATCAATCAAAATTGCATTTAAGTGTATTAACATTATGTTATTGTACTGAATAAAAAATAAAATAAATAATACTGTACCCATCGACCACAAAATAATATCTTAGTGAAACAAGTAAAACAAAGTGAATACAGTTAAATTCTATGATTTATTCTCTACAATTTGTTATTAATTGTTAATTGTTTACAACTTAACTGCATTAACCGAGTTTTATTCTTATTCAGTTTTAGACCATTTGAAAAAATCCAATTTCCTGCCATAATCAGTGATAAAGTAACCGACTTTTCTAGGTTAATATTATTCTTCCCAAAAACCGTTAAAGTGGTGTCATCAGCAAACAGGAGAGTTTTTGCTTCCCCAATATTATAAGGCAGGTCATTTATTTTATTGAGAATTGTGTTTTGAGTTTTTATTTTTATTTTTAGAAATAATAATTCTCACGAACCAAGCTCGTTTATAATCATATAAACATATATATATATATAAATTTAATTTTTAATGGCATTCTAAACGGTTCTGTGGACTATGATCGGTGCTCACTGCCTACTCCACCATAACAGTCCAGGTAATAGATCATATTTTCTATGGAAATTCGCTAATAAATAATTATCTAACAAAAATGAACTAAGCCACATGTTAGTTGTTTAAAGGTATAATTATATTTCAATACAAATGTAATATAATATGCGTTTGTTTGTTTTTTTAATGACTGTAGATAATTCATACACAATAATAACTCCTTGGTTTTAGTAAAAACTGCAATGTTTATGACTTTGTCTTAATGTGCTTCCAATCTTCAGATGAAATAATGCGATCTAGTAACAGTATATACCTAGGCCATGTTTAGCTAGAAAACTATCAATTTTGAAATTTGATTTTATACCTCTAATGTGCAACTAATAATCTTGTGAAAATACATTGTTGATCTCCTTAAATCTAAAAGGAAAGTTTCTGGCATGAGTGTGAAATTTTTAAAGAAATTTGAAATCATCACCCATATATTAAATCCTAAATTATCCAGATACAACTTCAAATATCTTTTCGATGACGAAAAGTTTTTGTTTATAAAGATAAATATTTGAAATTTCTGACAAAATATTAAACCAAATTTCATCAAACAATTCTAATACGTAATACTTACGTATCTGAAAAGCTACATGAAAATCGGAATTTCAGTTCTTGAATTGTACAAAATCAGTCAGTCATTTAATAAAGAAGGATTTATAATTAATACAAATATAATAGTACTAGCTGGCTTTGCACGGATAGACAAATCAAAGTTAAATGTATATTAACAAAAAATATACATCAATAAATATATTGCACAATGTATTTCTTATGGGGATTTTAAGTAACTTTGACCCACCGAACCCTTCCTAAAATTTCTAATTTTTTGAAAATTTTTCTTAGCGAGCACCTAGGCCCCTAGAGGAAGCTAAGTACCAAATTTCATTCCAATCCGTTCGGTGTTTTTTTTTTTTTAGTAACTTTGACCCCCGGAACCCCCTAAAATTTAGAATTTTTTGAAAACTTTTCTTAGTGAGCACCTAGTGCCCTAGAGGAAGCTACCTACCAAAATTTAATTCCAATCAGTTCGGTGGTTTTTTTAGTAACTTTGACCCCCCAAACTCCCCTAAAATTTAGAAATTTTTTAAAACCTTTCTTAGCGAGCAACTAGGCCCCTAGTGGAAGCTACCTACCAAATTTCATTCCAATCAGTTCAGTGGTTTTTTTTTACTAACTTGAACCCCTCCTAAAATTTAGAATTTTTTGAAAACTTTTCTTAGCGAGCACCTAGGGCCCTAGAGGAAGCTACCTACCAAAATTTCATTCCAATCAGTTCGGTTTTTTTAGGTCAACCACTTTGAAATAAACATTTTTTGTCACCTGAATTTTTTCTAAAAACTCTTCCTTTTCGAGATACATATTAGCAACTTTAGGTCGATTTATTTCAACACGTTTAGGGCCGCCATTTTGTTTTGGGTTGTCCGATTTTTATTTTATTTGTCATTTTCCTAGCCTAAAATAGACCTTTAAAAATGAGGTATCACATGACCATACTTCCCATTTAAAAATTTTGAGTTGCCCCCAAAATCCCCCATTTTTGGGGGACACTCAAAATTTCCAATAACGTCAAAAGATACTTTGGATTAAGTTACTATCGTTCGCCAAAAGACATTTTTAAAAAGACAAGCAAAAAAATTAAAAGGAGGGGCGGACTTTTTTTACATACAGTATATACCGTATATATATATATAGATTGGTGTATTAGATTGTAGAGCATTTATTTAAAAACTACCAGATATTACATAAAACAGAAAATATAGGTCAATGTCTATCACGTCAAATATTTCATCGTTAGCAGCACGCCAGGAACCTATCAGAAATACATTACTGACACATTGGGAATAGTGGAGACACTTGCAATGAAAAAAACTAATTTGTGCCGTGGGTAATGAAATCAATGCGGGGACTGTACACGTGAGCTATATTTGTAACTGAAGTACAGTCTGTGCTAGTATGTCCCTACAGTCTATTGTTTTATGTTTCTGGATCTTATTAAGAGAAAATGTGTTTTTAATACGATTTAACTTAAAAAACACCTAAGCTATGTTTTCTGGGAAACATGGATTAGAAAATGAAAAATTTGTGTAAACGCATCAGTGGTATAAGTTTATCTGTTACGGTTTTCTTACATTAGATTCAATGGAACAAATATTAAATCATTTTCAACTCTTTATTTTTGGGGATTTTACATTTTTGTTTTTTCTTGTGCGAAATAGTGTTTAAGTAGAAATAAAGTGTGTTAACTGATAGCTTACTCGCTATACATACTGCATAGGTGATCCGGTACTCTGTATATCTGACTGTTATTGTGGTTTTGTACAATAACTATTTACATCTTACCACGGAAACATCAGTATACTAATGCGTAATAGCAATCGGTTATGTACCATTCCATAATTAATTATTGTATTTGTAAAACTTTCTGTATTCATTATTTATTTTCTAGTGTTTTATAATTACGTAGACGAGTTAATTACTGTTATTTATTTTAAAGACCTTAACAGTAAAACTAAACTTTATTACCACATTAAACTTATACTGAAAATTAACACCAAACTTTATAACAATATTAAACTTATACCAAACATTATTACAATATTAAAATTATACCAAACAACAAAACCAAACTGTTTTACAATAATAAAGTATAACAAGCTTTATTACAACATCCAACTTATACCAAACTGTATTATAATGTTAAAGTATACAACAGCTTTATTACAATATTACATTAATATCAAACAACAACACCAAACTGCATTACAATATTACAAACTTATATCGAACAACAATACCAACCTTTATTAGAATATATAATTTACATAAACTTTATTACAATAATAAACCTATACCAAACTATATTACAATATTTAACTTATACTAAACTTGATTACAATATTAAAATTACACAAAATAACAATATGAAACTGCTTTACAATATCTAACCTAAACCAAACACTATTGCATATTATACTTATACCAACAATAATACCAACCTGTATTACAATAATAAACCTATAACAACTGTATTACAATATCTTACCTATACCCACCTTTATTACAATACCAAACTTAATAAAACTTTAATTCAATATTAAAAATGTACCAAAATGTATTACAATATTTAACTTATATCTAATTGCATTACAATATATAACATACACCAAATTTTATTACAATATTATACTTATAGCAAACGTTATTAGAATATCAAACTTGTTCCTAAAAACAATACAACTTTAGTCTATAGGTTTACAAAGAAAGTGTCAACTTTTTAAGAAAGTGAATTAAACCGTGCTAACCTCCTACTTTTATGAAATACTATCTCTATGAAATCGCAACACAAAAGCTGTTAAAATAAGTAAACAGCAATCAAACATACATTCCTTAAAGCTGAACGGAACTTAGAAGAAACTTCTAGGGTTTCTTTTTATTCTGTTGTAGAAAATTAAACAACATTTTCACGAGTATGATTTGTAAAGATTTCCTCTCTTTTCATACATAATTTAAAGCAAAAGCTGACAAAAGAATAACTTTAGCGTTCTGTGTAAAGTATGTATGAACATTTAAGCGCGAAGATAGAGACTCTGCGCCAATACAGTAAATAAGTAAGGAAAGGATGACACATGATATCGCAACGAGTTTACTACATATGGACAACTTTTCATTTTAAGCTGAGATAAAAAGGAAGGAATTATTTGAATGGCGTGTTAAAAGTAGCCCACTTACCAGAAAATATAACGTTAAATTGTATATAATGTGTAAAATTGTGTAAATGGAAAACATACTTGGTTAAACGATATTTAATTTTGATTATAGACATATTACAGATATAAATTGCACAACGATAACATGGATAAAAGCCACGTTTTGGGGGACTCGTTCTTTTCTATACAGTATGAGTGAACTATGCAGTGTAAAATATCATTGATGTTGCAAAGAAAGTCTAAATAATCGAAATTTAAATGTAATCCGCCACCAAAAACATACTTTGTTGTATTTTTAGGATTTAACATTTAAGTTCATTTTTATACTGTTTAGAACAACCGAGAAGAATTATTTAGGGAGGAGGAGATTTTCCCCGCACTCTGATGTATTTTTAATTAAACTGTAAAAACATAGATTTTTTATTATTTTTAAGGTTAGGCTATTAAATTTTGAACAACTTTTAGTTTTTTAATCAATTTGAATAATATGTTTAATATTTCGCAGCCTGTAATATAAAGAAACTTTTTAGGTATGGTAAACAAACGTTTTGTATTACTACAAAACATTTGAATTTTATATGTTTAAACCTAGGCTATTGTGTTTTCCATATTTAAAAATCTTCTAAACGTATAAAAGATAATGTGGTAAAAATTTTAAAGGCCTAAGTCTATTACTTTAGATTGTATTCAATGATACATGGATTGTTCCATGCAACATCCATTAAACCATAAAAAAAGTAAACTCTCAGGAAATTGAGTTCAAAGTTTCAATACTGTATAATTGCGAATTGCACTACCTTTTTATTTTTGTTTGTTTTTAATTTATAAAAATGTACTTAGAAAATGTACATACTTAAAAAAGTATGTAGAATACAAAAATAAATTTTTTTAAATTTGTCAAGAAATTCCCAAAAATGCAGATTTTTTTGGCGGATGACCTGATTGCAAGAATTATGTGATTTTTACTACATAACGTGATATTTGGCTACTGATCATGCGTTGAATATACTGGACACTTCTAGAACATTCAGTAATATTCTGGCCAGTTAGTTCGGCACTCGATTCCCAACTGCTTCACCGACTTAAAATAAGAAGTCCATTGGTAAGATGTCTCTTTGACACCCCATTAGTGTAGTTCAAAACCCAAACCATCTTCCTGTATGGGGGATGGAAAGACCCGCATGGGGCTGTGTGGGTTGGTTTCGAAATTATAGCGGCACGTATGGACTGACCACGCCTACATTTATTATATATAAATGTAAGAACAATATATAATATATTGTTTTAAACATTTCTTCCTGTCTTATTTAGGATCAAAACTGCCTAAATATATTCATCTTATTCGAATTAGATGTAGACTATTGTTTTCTTAAATACGGAATGATTATACGATAACCCTGTATAAAATACAAGTTATAATAATTATATTACATGTTTTAAAAATTAATCGCATCAAATTAATTCAACAAAAGATATTGAATGGGCTAACTTGATCGGCTTTCAACTAACCAATAATTATCAACAATAAGAGTTTTTAGTATTGCAATAATTATAGTAAAAGTACTAATTGATTTTAGTTAATCAGATTATGGTTAATATCTCATTTTAAAATAATAAAGAATCGTAATAACAAGAACTCATCTTGTTTAGATATTATTTAACTTTAGAGTTCTACTATAGTGTATGGTTTGAAAAGCGCTCATTCCAAGAACTTTATATTTCAAACTTGAGAATACTAAAGTGACACTCTCAAGTATATTTTGTAGATTTTTTAACAAAATACCAAGAAATTCACTCAAAATGAGTCGTCAGATAAAGTATATTTCTAAAGCACAGGTTATAGATATCATTTAGTACAATTAGGGACTATCCACCATCTTAACCAGTTAAATTAACAAATGAAGCTGCGCGATTTGTTTGCTTCATATCTGTTTGGTTTAAAATCCCTAAACTACGTCATTAAAATGAGTTAAATGCACTGTAAGATACAAGTGGAACGGTAAAAGTTTAGTCGTAAAACATTAACAGGTACTGAAGCAACAACGATAAACTTGCTTTATGAGGAAGGATAATGAATATGAAATAGTAGAAAAGCAATACTTAAGATAGAAATGTTTAACATTACATCTTCGGCTCATAACAAGCATATTTAAAGAACGCCTTTAAATACTTACTTTAATATGTTTTAGTTTGTGTGGTTAGCTCTGAAAATAATTTTGTATTCACGAAAAATTTTAAATCATTATTAATGTAATAAAGAAATAAATTTGTTTCTATATTTTCCGGAACATTGTTTGGGGTTAGCTTATAAATTACTAATGTTATTTAAAATAGGCTAATATTTCAAAGGTAGAAAGTTTAGACTCTTTTTAGAAACACATGTTCATCAGTTTGTATATAAAAACAAGCATATCTTACAAGGGCTTACCCTTTTACTTGAAGTTAATATAACATGGAATACATATATATATAAATATATCAGACTGGTTCCATCAGGTTAATAAAACAAAAGTATTGTCTGAGATTTAAACACAAAATGTTTGCTTTTGAATTATTAAGGTTTAATCCCTGTTAGTTTCAACTATAAATCTAAATTCCAATAAATAAACTAAATATATAATTTGTTGACATAACGTTGATTGCGTGTTATTTTTTATCGCTTAAGGACCTTTACAAAAGTAGGCAAACAATTCAGCGCATGGACATTACTTTAGTCCTGAGAAAATGCCAACTTATTTGGGAACGAAATATTAAATGAAATCCCCACTTTCTAATTACTTTGGCAAAATATTCATAATTTTCGAAGGACTATTTGCAAATGACTCCCACGGAGTCTCATTCCGAAGCTAATGCAAACTTATTATTGTATAATCTGATATGTTCACTGAAATTACGATTGATTTGGTCTGAGACTTGGATCTAAATAGCGTAGTGGGAGAAGCAGTGACCTACACATAGGCCTAATGCAAGACAAAGATCGAAATAGACACGACCATCCCTAATAATTCGATTTACGGCATGAGTTGTAATTTCAATATTAATAATTAAATAATCAATAATCAACATTTTAAACAAATTTTTAAATTACCAACTGATGGAAACAATATAATTTGTAGCAACAGCTGTTTGACTATACAGTAAGACTTTTGTTAGCTTTTACCTAATCGAAAAAGCACTGTTACTTGTCAAGAATAATTACCTGATTCTAAAATTGCCAACTTGGTTGTTATGGTGATAAACGTAAATGCTTTTAATAAATGTAATAAATGCCTTAACCTAAAATCTTGTTTGTTTTTATCCAATTAGCAATTTATCACAGATGTTTGAATTTACTTATGTAATGCTTTAACTTAATTTTTGTTGGCTTTTATTTTGTTAACCTACCCTAAAAAACTGTTGGTTGTGAAAAATAATAAACTGATTCTAAATTTGCTAAGTTGGTTGCTATGGTAATGAATGTAAATAAATATATGTTGTTAAGTTTTTGAATCAGCTGTTTTATCTGTTATACCTCTGGGAGGGTTCGTACAGTCATTCATTCAGTCATAGAGTTAGGACAAAGCCACTTATATACATCATATTAAACTTAAAATGTCAATTGCTTTAGAAAAGTTTCTTTATACAATACCATGGACTTTCAGTATAAGATGCATTTAACTTTGCACGTTAATATAGAGTAAGAAGACTGTATCCCAATTAATTTAATTTAGCTCTGTTGTAAATCTTAAAATTATACTGAACATTAAAACTAAAACATAATCTGACTAAACATCAAACTTATCTGGGCATAAACTAACTGTCCAGTAAGTCTGTCAGGCACTGAGAAATAACGTAGACCTTATATGGTCGCTGACTCACTTTATTGTGTCTCTAGTACAAATTAATTTACTAATCTGTTTACCTGCGATCATGCCTATCTATTTTACATCTTGTGATACTGCTATTTTTTATGACTAAACTAAAACTATTTCTGGTATTTATACTTTTTGTAGACTAATATTTATATAAAAATTTATTACAAATCTTATGTGCGCTATAAACAAGATACACAAATTTAATATTTACAAGTAAAGTGTTTAATTTAATGTCATAACAATCAGACAGCTTTAATGTTTTAAATGACTAATAAATAAATTAAAATTCTTGTAATTAGTATTGTTACTAAATCTTATTATCCTTTCTCATATTAGTATTTGGTGGTATATCGGTAGGTTCATAAAAAAATAAAATTGTTTAAATTTTATATTTTCATGTTGGGAATTACTATCTTTAATTTGTAGAAATGAGCGGTGTTTTGTATAACTAGTATTTTTTACCAACAAGTAACGGTTATAACTAGTTATTATTTATTTCCAGTACCAGTTACAATTTACAACTTTGTAAGCGGTAACGAACATTGTTGTCATAGTTTTTTTTCTACCGGTACGGGTAACTTTTTAGTTTGAGTTAACAAGATGTAAAGTGAGGTAGTAAAAGTTGTTAATAATAATAATTTATAATATGTAAATTTTCAGCTAAATTGAGTAAAATCCCCATCGGCCCATGTTTCTCGCCCACCACCTCAGTTTATTAGAACATTATTTGATCTTTTATAACAGTTTAGGTCTTGAATGTATTTTTAGTTATTTATAACAGTTCGAGGTGGCTGGTACTTAAATTCTTTCACCGTTAGGCAATAATAATAATGTGATTCATGTTGTGTATCTCCGTTTTTTTTTTTTTTTTTTTTTTTGCTGGACGAAAAAAGAAGAAAATTAACGATGTGTGGTATTTTTTCATAATTTTTTGTTCTGAGTTCGAAATGATAAGTCAATTTAATCTATTTGAAAGAACGAACAATTATGTTTTATAATTTCGTTTAAACATTAAATAATAACTATTAATAGAACGGTAACTTTAATTCATAATTTTGTTTTAAAATACTGTATTGTCTAATCCATTATTTGTTAATGTATAATTTGAATTATAATTATTTTAGATTAAATTTCATAATAATATTTAAAAAATCAGTATTTATGTGTTTTTTTAGAAATGGGAAAAACTATTAAAATATTCCGAAATCTCAATTTTCAAATTATTAATTATATTATTAAAACGCTCCTCGTAATAAAGTAAAACACTTATAACTGCTTTGTTATTAAAGTTTAAAGGTAAATAAACAGTTTAAGTATTGAAAACGGTTAAAAATAGTTGCTCTTCAGTAAGAACAAGAACGTTTAGAATGTAGATGGCCTGGAGTCTGAAATAACAGTTACAAAATAACCTTTTAAATAACTGGTTATTAATTGGTACCGATAATTATTCCTATTACCGATACTGAAAAATATCTGTTTAACTTGTCTGTAAATGCAAGTAAAATTTCGCGCTTATAATGGAGACTACATATTCGTTCTAAATAAAAGAAAAAAAAGAGAAATTAAACAAAACCTCATGTCCGGTGCTAGTATTTGATTTTTGGAGTATGAAATATAACAGCGAGAGGAGTAGAGGCTGTTCTTTTCATTTAAATTTCCAGAAAGTTTTCTTTTTATAAATGACCCGTTATCTTATAAAGTATTAAAAATACAGATTTGAAACTTTTACACTGTTTAGCCACGTCATCCATAGACTAAATCAGTACATTAAAAAATAAACATTATTAAATGTAATTTTACAAGTAGTTCATGACAAAATAATAAATAAAATTATTTAGAAAATTCCTTCTGTCTAATTTAGTAAAAGTATGTAGAACACAATCCTTAAAACTTGCATCCTATTCTTGTAATTAGTTTTCGAGATACATGTCTCCAAAATGTTAAAATTAACATGCCCATCGATTCCACGTTCACCGTGTAGTACAGAGCGCCCATAAGTCATGTTATCCATGCGTCAGCCTCAGCGATAGTAGCCGACTAATATATAAGAACATGAACTCCCATGCAACGCTCGGTCGGTTGACGCAACCCGCATGACAATAAACGTGATGTACCCTGTAATGGTAGTAGCATCTCTATTCTCCCGTAAGACCTGTACTGCACGTTGAAGGTGGAATCGAGTGTAGATACAACCTGCCAAACCTCCTTAGCAGAATTATTCATTACATAGGCCTACGTATGCCGACATCGTAGCCTACCTATTGTTCGACAGATAAAATCCTTTCGTAATAGCATATTTTACTTCTACTTTATTATTACAGAAATAGTAAAGAAGTACAATATTTTAGAAACATAGGGCACATAGTTTACATTTTTTTTATAAATCTGTAAGGAAACTAAACGAATCATGATATTTGATGTTTTCGTAGGCCGCAGTTTTTACAATCACTGTATTTCCCTTCTGGGTAAACCGTGTAAACATGTAGAATACAAATACACACATTTACAATTCCCCAGCATCCTCCCATGTCAAGTATTGGTTATATTGTGCTGATATGTACCTTAAATTCTCTTCAGGTAAAAAATATTTATTGATGTTTTCCCCTACAATAGTATTAAATTAAACAACTACTAGTAATATTATTTTATTGATATTTTGCCTTTTATTTTATTTAAATGTAGTTTATAACACAGGATATACGCACAATTAATTAGACCAATGTTCTGTTTTTTGTTTGTTTGTTTTTTTAATTAGGTTCCACTGATTTGTTTTTATATTCTAGTAGTAATTATTGTTCATTTGTAAAGACTGTAAGATGTTGGTTGTAAATAATAAAAATCTGACTCTAAATTTGCTAAGTTTGTTGATATGGTAATAAATGTGAATGCATTCAAATGATTTAAATAAATATTGACCTTGACTTTTGAAAATATATACTTCATAGAATAAAACTTTGACCACAGAATCTCACAAATAATAAATGTATTAACTCAAACGCGTTTCAACGATAAATTCGAAAATCTCATTGATGCACAAGCTATATTAATCAAACTATAACTAAAGGTGACGACTTTGTCGTTAAATGCGTTCGAGTTAATAAAAGTATTAGTTGTGAGATTCTGTGTTCAAATTTTTATTCTATCAAGCATTCAAATGAGTTGCTAAGCTTTTGATAGGAATTACCCATAGGGCTTCGAGTGAATTGTACACTATTTGTATGCTTTAAATTAAAGTTTTGCAATATCCGTTTTTAGTGTTCGTCTATGACTCCATATGAATATAATTGTAAATTTGCGTATCTTAAGCAGTTTTTGCAGATTCTAAGTTGATTTTATATCAGTCAGTCAGGACGAAGCCGACTATGTATCATATATTAGGCTCCGCCCCTGCTCGCTTCACTTGCCAACCCCGGCGGAGAAACATGGCAAAACCAATGCATACAGATTATTGTTTACTCTGATATTTCTGGGAAATGACGATTGAGCTGTGGCGTATACGTAGCTAATGTAAGACAGAGATCGAAGTGTGGAATGCTTTGTAGTTTAAACATTAATATTTAAATAATCATAATTGCAAACACATTACATTATTAAAAAAAAGGAAACAATATAATATTTAACTGAAGATGTTTTACTTAAAATACAGTAATCCTTTTGTTTGCTTTTTATATAATTTAAAAAAAAACTGATAGATTTACCTGTTAAATTGCCAGATTCAAAATTTGCAGAACTAGTTGAAAATATACGTTTGTTGGTTAATTGTTAATTTGTTCAAGTTTGTTTAACCAAATTAGATGTATTATTATTTATATGGAACAACATATGTTTGAAGTGACCTGTAATACAATAACTTGTTTCCGTTGATTTTTGTTTTGTTTGCTTTTAGTTTATTATTCTAACCTAAAAATAGTTGGTTATGAATAGTGTTAAACTGATTCTAAATTTGCTAAGTTGGTTTCTATGATTAAGAATGTAAACAAGCATGTGTTGCTAAAGCTTTTAATCCTAACAGCTGTGTAATCCCAATTTTCACTATTTTTAATCTTTAAAATGAACATTTTGCTAAATCTTTTCTTAGTGTGAGTCTATGACCACATAAGAATACATATTTAAATGTTCGTATTTATATCTTAAAATAGTTTTTTTTTTCTCTGCATTTATTATATGTCAGTTAGTAAGCCATTCAGTCAGGATAAGTCATTTTAAGGGTCCAGGGGAAAAAATCTGGTAAGTCAGTTTTTCTAAACTTTTCAGGGGAGCAAATTTAAAATTAGCAAACTTGTTTTGAAAACAGTATTTTATAGTATGTAATATCATGTAATAGTGTAATTACTATTATAGAACAGTTGCATTATTAGAAAACACATTTAAAAACAAAAATGTAATTTATAATAATTTTATTTTTGTTTAATTGACAGACTTACCATGTTTTCCGTCAAAAATTAAAACACTTATATTTTCAAAACGAACTTTTTTATTGAAATAAAGACAACTAATTAATAATGTATGCATTAAAAGTTGGGCCTACTGATGAGGAAGTTCTTCGAAGTATTTTGATGCTTTGGCAGAGCAGAATCTCTTCAATATTTGTAAGTCTGCAAATTTCTCTTTAGAAATCTTCAATGTACCTGAAAAAACAAAAAAAACAAAAATGGTGTACGGTCGATGTGTGCACTTGGATATACTTCTTCAAAAATAAATATGCATATTGACCTAACTGAAATGTTAGGTTATCTTGACGCGACCGCCTGCGGTTATCTGCCCGCGTTGTACTAAATAACAGCGACTACAATACCCGGCGGAATACGTTAAAATGCTTTAGTTTTACATGAGTATATGTCCTGTAACGGAAATCCATCGTTTTATAAAGTTAACAATCGGTAAAATAAAATGTTAAGAGTTGGGGGCATATAACGGACTTTGACCATAAAACCATTGCATTCTTACCTTCATAAACTGGATCATGAAGGAGAAATGTTCCTTCTTCCAGCTGTGCATCTGTGCCTTGCTTAGATTTCTTCTTTGGAATCATTGAATTTTTCTTCCAGGGTCCACTGAAAATTAATTTATCTAGCATGTACTGGTTCTTGTTTATGAAACATAAACATCTTGATAGGACGCGTAGCACAGCCCAATTTCTTCCGGTGCAAACTATCTACATGAGAAGTCCATTCTTTAGTCATAGATTGTTCAACTTCGACAACATCAAATGAGGAAGGTTTTTGCCTTGAGTCTCTTATTACCTCAGCCTAGTCCTCAGGCATCTCAACTTCAGGTGTTTTCTTTGTTTAAAGCACAGTTCTTATCACATTCGTTGTATGAATGACCCTTTGTAGAGAAGTAGCCTGTTACTTTATCAAACCTTTACTCCTGAACTACATGGTGATAGAACTTTAAAATTTTTTTTTTTTTTTAACCTCAGCACGAGTGTGAACCTCCAACTCTTTTACGTTAGTTTCAAGAAATTTGTAAAAGAAGTGATGTAAAAAGCTGCACACTTCATCACTACCTCTATTACCTGTGGTTTCTGGGTAAGTATAAAATATACTTTGGCCAGTGGAGAGAAAGTGAATATTAAACACATATACAGATAATTGTCCCCAGTAGTAAACCTCACCAGTTGTAATATTAGGTACTTGGTGGTTTTTCGCATAATCATAAACAATATCTTCTTTTGTGTTATCCATTATATTTCTAAACTTTACTTGTCGTTTCAGTTTGTACCACCTATTGACTGAAAGAGGGTGGAGTGTTTTATCAGATTCTAAATTTTTGAGTTTACATGCTATTTCAACTTTCATAGCATCGCTTGTGCATGACTTCAGGTCGATTTCCATGTTCTTTTTTTTTTGCACTTTGAATTCATCACATTTTGAACATGTATCCTTTCTAGGATAACCGAATCCGATATTGAAATGTGTATTAAAGATGTTTCGATAGGTTTCATACAATGAATCTTTGACCCAAGGATTATTCTCCTTAAACATTTGAAATATTTTCTTTATGTTTAACTCATCAAGTAAATATATTTTCCTGCTATCATTAAGGCTGTAATGACTTGTCCTGCTTTTCAGACTTTTTATATGTTCTATGATTTTATCTTTACTTTCCTGTGTAACAGCATGTGGTCGGTTCCTGTGCTTTCCTCTATTATCTTTAGGTAGATCAGAAGATGGTCTGAGTGCTTTAGTAAGGTTTTCTACCATGAAATGTACAACATGTCGTCTTGCATACATTGAGTTCAACTGACTTGCCATTATTATCAGTATACTTAACGCGATATGAAAAAGTGGCTTCTTTATGACAGGCTTCTAGTGGATCTTTTCTAGGCCTGCGCTTAGCAAATGGCAAAACTGTTATTAGTCCTGATAAATAACAGTTAATCTCATCATTATATTTCATTCGGTTCATTCTAGATACAATTTGGGATTTAGATTCACCGACTTTAGTGGTACATTGTTGTTTATACTTGCAGGGAGATCCTGTCTCATGGCTCTGAAGTCTTATCTTTGCCATAACATCCCGCATGCGGCCGTGAGATGGGTTTTCTTGACGGATTTGCTTCTAGAAATTGTTTCTTCTTCTGAGGATTCATCCTCCATTATTTTATGTATTGCACTAAATTAAAAACTAATAACACTTGACACATGTTAACTAAGCTAAATAATGAAGTTAAAACTTAAAAACACAACTGATTAACTATTCAGCACTTGAGAGATTGTAAACAACTAACTTTAAAATGGCGGATGACAGTGCTGCCAAGAACACAAAAGTAAAATACTCGGACTTACCAGCGTTTTCCCCAGGAACAAGTGGACTTAACAGATTCTTCCCCATGATAGGTTTTCTATATGTTTAAATATCTTGACACTTATCAGATTATTCTCACTTGTGAAACACTACAAAACTGCATCAAAAGCCAGAAATAAGAAAAAATGGACTTAGGTTCTTCCCCGGGACCCTTCTTCTTCTATATATAAAGATTGTTTTTCCTCTATTTGTATTAAACTGTATGTTACAATCGGTAATAAATAAAACTTGATCAAATAACATTACGTATGTATTAAGAGTATTGAAAACCTAACAGAATATTTACTTTCTGTCTAGGCCATGTTTGTATAACGCGCCGCGCAGTGGTTTCCTCAATCACAGTATTTACTTTCAGGATAGAACGCTTAAACATGAAGAATACAAATAATCCTACAATTCTTCAGCATCCTGTCAGTATCGGTAATATTGTGATTTTACTATTAAATGATTGAGTTAAGCCATTAATAATATTATGGTGTTTTCTTAGTTTTCTTGTTAATATTTTTCAAAATTTAGAACTCAATTTTGTCAAATTTTAATTATTATGTTTAGCAGTTGTTTCTATTAATTTGATATATTTTTTTTACAATTTGTTTTAAATTTTAAGAGTAATATTTTTTTTAAGTTATCCTGCTATAATCACCAATTTTTTTCTTCAAATGCATGCTTTAGTTACATGTCAACTCACATATATATAAGAGAGTGTACCTACGTAAGAACGTAACTAAAGAGCTGTACATTTTTTGCAAAAGATAGTATGCTGCGCATGGTTATATTGTTTGATTCATTTGTTTATATATAACAGCTGTATATAGCCCATTAGCTGTAATACTACACCAACTATGTGAACCATGTAGGGTTCATCTTTTGGTTACATTTTGTGTTGTTATATCTGATGCGTTCTGTCATGTCTGCTTCCTGACATGTAATGAATATCGCATGCGCATTTTCGGGAATGGGCTATTATCTTGTACAGTTGCTACTTTATTATATACAGGGTAATAAACTCAAGATGGCCACCATTGGTAAGTCAGAAACTATAAAAATTACAACAAACTTTAAATAAATTAAAAATACAATATTAAAATTTTCAAAAACTCCGACATTTTTCCAATATGGAGGCTAACTTAATTTTTTCAAATTGAAACCCCTATTTTGTATGTTGAATTTCGATTTGGGACACACATTTAAGACATTTATATTTATTCCTGAACCCAACCGTTTATGAGATACAGCCTCTCAAAGATTTTCTATTTTATGTGATTTTTTAATTGGGCCACCATTGCGATCTCAAAAAGTATTAATTTCGCAGCAAACTTTAAATGAGGAACCTTACATTGTTTTATAAAAAATAAAAAAATATGTAGTTAAAATATTTCTAAATGGCCGCCATTTTTCAACATGGCGGTCAACTTTGAAATTTCTAATGAAAACCCTTACTTTTTTTGCCGGATTTGGATTTTACATGCAATTTTAAGATGTTTTTATTCCTGGTTTTTTTTTTTTTTTTATAAACTTACCCGTTTAACCGATATGAATTTTCATTAGAAATTTCAAAGTTGACCGCCGTATTGGAAAATGGCGGCATTTAGAAGTATTTTAACTACATATTTTTTAATTTATTATACAACAAGGAAAGGTTCGCTATTTAAAGTTTTCTGTACAATTAATACTTTCCGAGATCCCAATGGTTGCCCAATGAAAAAAATAACATAAAATAGAAAATTTTTGAGAGGTTGTATCTCATAAACGGTTTGGTTTAGGAAAAAATACAAAATAATAAAAATGTGTGTCCCAAATCGAAATTCAACATACAAAATTGGGGTTTCCATTTGAAAAAAACAAATTGGCCGCCTTATTGGAAAAATGGCGGAGTTTTGGAAATTTTAATATAGTATTTGTAATGCAAGGGAAAAAGTAGGGAAGGTCCCCCATTTAAAATTTGTTGTAACTTTTATAGTTACCGAGATACCAATGGTGGCCATCTTGAGTTGATCATCCTGTATAATCACAACAGTATGAGCTTTTGTTTATTTACACATGTAGGCCTAGTGAGGATACAAACTTTAGTGAATTTTAAAGTGAACAATAGGCTAATATAGTTTTGTCCAAATTAATTTATTTTACATTTTTTGGGTTAAAATCGTTTATTTAAAAACTGTAGTATTTTATCTTTCGCTTTGTTTTCCAAAATTTATTTCAGTAAGCAGGTTTATTAATGCGACACTGTTTCTGTCATGTCTGTTTTTTTGTGTCAACAGACATTTTATTAGACTTTTAAGATTAATTAATCAAACAATTCAACCATGCGCATGAAATATTCGTGAAGTATTGGATAATACACCTCCATATTTTAATTGTTTTGGTTTAATAGATATAATAAGCTATAAAAACTGTGAAATATATGTTGATAATTTTTCACTCCCTATTAGAATTTCTTAGTAGGATAATCATAACTAGATAATGCAAAACAATATATATGTATAACACACATGATGTACAATATTTATATCATTAACATTACCAAATTACCGGAGATCGACGAACATTAGTGCAATGAGCCCTATCTTCAATTTTAAATTTGTCTTTAAATTTACCCCCACTCTTCATAATTTGACGTTAAAAAATATTTGAGGCATGGAGTTCGTATATAATTAAATGCTCTACAAATTTTATACCAGCAAAATTTCTCTAAAATGAAGTCTTCTTGGAGTTTTCGAGATTCAAATTGGCAAGAAAGTTAAAAAATGTTTAAGTTTGAGATTTTACCCCTTTTTTGCTGCCCCATATCTTAGTAACCGTTGGTCGTACAAAAAAACTTAAAGAAGCATATTTGTTAGAAATTAGTTCTTCTATAATTTGGCACCCTATATTTTAATATGGGATAATGCACAGAAAGGAAGTTATAATCCAAAAGCTGAAAATAGTGCCAACATTTCACAGTTTTTGGCGTATAAAAAAGTAGCCATGGGGCTATAATGACGAATACTTGGATTCATTACTTCGAAACAAAATATACAAAATTCAGAACTGCCGGACCTTTTGTAGGGTAGTCCCCCTTTTTGAGTCTCTATTCATTGGACTATTTATAGACTCAAAAACTATTCGACCTATTATGCTAAAAATTTGACAGCTTTTACCATATCATTGCCAGAAGTGTTTATACATTACAATTACTACAATGTAGTTGTTGAAATGGGGTTGCTACCCCTAAATAATAAATATAAATTAAACTAACTTCATATAATCCATAAAAATAAAATCTTTATAATATAATACGTGAAGCAGTTTTTTGTGAACACAACTCCTCCCTTATTTCTGGACCAAATTTAATGTTTGAGTTGTCAAAAAATTCGTCTCATTTCAAAGTTTTGCAATAAAGATTTAGATGTCAAAAATGATTATCCTTAATGGCGTGAGCTAATCTCAAAGGTCGGGTTTTTCCCACAAGATTAACATGGAACGAATATATAACCATTTCTATACAAAACAGCTGTTTATAATAAGGAAAAAATTAAACCAGCTGCTTTCGTGGATGTAAATAATGATATTTATAGTAATAATAATAATAATGTTCGTAATAATAATTTAAAAACCATTTCTATACAAAACAGCTGTTTATAATAAAAAACAAACTAATCGAGCGCTTTCGTGGAAGTAAATAATGATTTTTAAATAACAGATAATACAGTTGATTCGTATGTACAGCTTTTAGTACAAAATAATATTTTAAGTTAGGCCTATACAGAACCAACACATGTTTCAACACACACAAACCAATAAAAACTTGCGTTAAGGAATTTAAAAATACAAAATTAGAGTCTCCCCTAGTTATGTAATATTATTTTTAAGTGATATATCTATTAATTTGCAATTTGATTACTTAAGTCAAAGGGATGAAATGGAATAACTACCCTCTTATTATGAGAAATAATGTATTAATCCATTCACTTAATTTTTCTATATGCTCAAAAACTACTCAACTAAAATCACAAATTGCACATATTAGTAGCCTACCAGGATTGTTTAGATAATGAGATCACTACAAACCAATATAAAAATGGGATATCTATTTTTATAAAATAAATTCCTATTTGATAAAACCTATTTGATAAAAATAAATTACACAAACGGTAAATCTAAAATTATTTAATATTATTCTTAATTGATTCAAAAAACATTAGCAATTTGATTATTTCAGTCAAATTGGGGAAATAGTAAAACTATTCTTAAAATTAAATCAAGCAATAGCGAAGCATTGCCGGGTCCACTAGTAGTACATAAACAAAATAGCAAAAATGAGTGATCATATTATATTGTAAGTCACTTCTTTCAACAACCACCCCATAATTGTTCGAAAAAAACTGCGTAGATTAGAGATTATTAAATCCACCCTTATCTGTCACAAGTTTATTGAAGACTTTTTATTTGTTGATTCTAAAGAACAAAGGTACAGCACAGTCTGCACAGTGAAGCATTTCAAGCGTAGACTGCACATGCATTGTTAATCGCCCTGACTAAGATCAGGCTAATTTATTATTCCCTATTTATGGTAAATACAAAGCGAAAAGGACATATTTTATTCACTGATCTGCCCTCAGTTTAACTACTGACAGCCTTGTTTGCGCAGTGTAATTATTTGTTTAAACCACTTAAAATTTATAATATGTTGTTTACCAATAAAACTTATTTAATTTTATAATGAGTTGTAAAATATACAACCCTTTGATTTTTGATATATTTATTAATTTTGTTTAAGGCAAAAATCTAGAGGGGTTGTCAACACCTGGAAATCGGAAAGCATTTGTATACTGATCATAAAATTATTCAATAAATTGAGATACCAAAAACCAAACACAAATACTAAAATTCAACATTTAAATTTGACACACCATTGAAACTAGTAAGCAATACCAATTAACACAATATATAATGATAAATAAAATAATAATATACAACAAATAAATACAATAAATATAAATAAAATAATACAAAACTACAAGTAACTTTAAATGCTATCAACTCCATTCAAACGATGAAGAAACTCTTAACACCATATTAAAGTTCTTGGTGGTATCTATACTATAAAATATTACGCTATAGTTTAAAACCTTAACCAAGCAATAATATATAACAAAATTAAAACCGTTTATTGTTACAAAAACTCAGTCACAGAAAATATAAACTGAAGAAGAACTGACATGGAGGAGAATTGTGTGAATGCAAATAGTGTTTAGTGAAATGAAACACAAGAGTTTAAATCACAGAGAGTGTATTCTCATTGTCTGTACTTTAATATACAGGCTGTATGCAATAAGAATGCTTGAGATCGATTCACAGAGAGTTTAATTCCAAAGAGGTTGTGCAATAATTTTAAGTGCAAAGTTTTGCTTCTGTCGTCTGGCTAAGCTTAGTTTAATGAAATTTATTGCAGATTTGATTATATTACTTTTGACTTTGCGGTTGAATTACAGAAATATAGTTTAACAGACAGGCTGTATTCAGTAACAATGCTTTAGATCTATTTATGGAGAGTTTACTTCCATAGAGGTTGTACAATTTTAAGTGTATAGTTTTGCTTCTTTCGTCTGGCTAATCTTTGTTTAATGAAATTTATTGCAGATTTGATTACATTACTTTTGACTTTGCGGTTGGTTTACAGAAATATAGTTTAACAGACAGGCTGTATTCAGTAACAATGC
>JAGFPH010000941.1:50674-74813 GCA_018207615.1 Philaenus spumarius
CAGACAGGCTGTATTCAGTAACAATGCTTGAGATCGATTTATGGAGAGTTTAATTCCAAAGATTTTGTGCAATTTTAAGTATAGTTTTGCGACTTTCGTCTGGGTAATCTTTGTTTAATGAAATTTATTGCAGATTTGATTACATTACTTTTGACTTTGTGGTTGATTTACAGAAATATAGTTTAACAGACAGGCTGTATTCAGTAACAATGCTTGAGATCTATTTATGGAGAGTTTAATTCCATAGAGGTTGTACAATTTTAAGTGTAGAGTTTTGTTTCTTTCGTCTGGCTAACCTTTGTTTAATGAAATTGTGCCGTCTTTAATTAACTATTAACAAATCGGAAGCTGAACTGGACCTTGAATAGACGACACAGTATTATGAATTAACCTACCCAAAAAATTAAACAGAGATAACCTTACCTTGATCTGCTAAAAATCTGCTGGAATAAGTCTTATTCATCCATTTACAAAAGGTAACTTATTTAATACAAATTATGTACACAGAATTCAGTTAAATGGTTTATTCAAAAAACAAATAGTTTGTCATTAACAAAAAAATTTATATGCCCTTATGTATTCAAAAAAAGATTAATTTATACGCCCTTAGATAAAATTAAACAAATAATTAATTAACCCACCCTGAAAAGAACAACTAAAACCCTCCCCTTTTTCTGAATTAAATTTATAAGTTATAATAACAAAACATTACAAGATAACATTTAGACAAAAAAACAATTATTCATATACAGTAAAGTTTTACTATATAGCTTATAATATAACGTATACGCTTAACAAAGGAAAGAGTTATTATACCTAATTTTGGTATACCTGCTTAGGTATACGGTTGATCAACCAACAAGTTTATTTTAAAAGAAAATTTTGGAAAAATAAAGAAATAAAAAAATAATAGACTAAACTGAAAATAAATTAGTTTGTGACGTCACCTTTAAATAGAATAAATTTTGAAGAATCCCTGAGGGATTGTAAGTGCCGAAAAGTAGCTAGCTGGGCACCACCCTTATATTTAAATAACTTAACCCAGACAAAAATTTAATAAATATACATTACAATCACAAGAAACACTCTGTAGAAACAACCTCTAAAATATTTATGCAGGTTTGCACATATTAATAAAAAAAAAGGTTTGTAGTTTAGTAGCTGGTGAATAAAATGTTTATGTAGACTGGTAATAAAGTTTGTAATTCACAACAATTCAAAATTAAAAATGATTATCCATAAGCATGTTTTCTATTCTTTTTTTTTATAAGTTGACTGTCGAATACTTTAAGTAGATGGTGAAAAAGATTAGCCAGATGGTTGAAAAGGTTTAACCTGATGGTTGAAAAGTTTAGCCAGAAGTAGAACCCAGTTAAACTGTAGAACAGACCAAACACAGTCAAAATTACTGATCTGACATTATGCAGAAAAAACATGTTTAAAATGGTGCTGCATAATGCTTGTTACAGTTTGTCAAAAACATTACAGTTGGAACATGCTTGATAGTAATAGCAGAATGCTTTAAAGTTTATAGTTATTTCCAAACTGATTTTAAAATAAGTTAACGACACAACTGTCCATTAAACATATGGTTTTACAGAGTTCTTCAATTATGAACATTTTAAAGTGCAAAAGTTAGAAGCAAAAAACATTTACAGTCTGATTGTATAAAAACTTAGGTTAGATATGATTGAGTCTAGTTTTAAATTTGATTAACAGAATTTTAAATAAAGGAAAGGTAGCATTATATATAGGCACAATTAATATATATATGGATGAATATCGACAGTTTGAAAATCTTAAACTTAATAATAATGAAAGCAGATCGTTACCTGGGTTAATACGGAGTGTATCTTGAAAGACGTTACAAAACATGACAACACGTTTTCAGAGTAAAAACTACATTTACTTTTACTTTATGCTATACGCTGCATAAATAAAGTTACTCTGAAAACATTACATTACATTACATTGCACAAAAGGCACTTTCCACCACAAACAACTTTCACATTAGAAGCAGCTAAAAATACGTCTTAACATCGTAGTAACACAAAGCAATATGGCCGGACGGCATACGTAAGGTTTCTCTGTCAAAAGAAAATGAATGCAGAACTGTCAGCTGGCGTAATCTACCGAGCGGCAGGTGAAATAGGGAAGCAAGTAGGAAAGGTTGCCTAAATAAGTAAATTGAGGCGCGTGAAATAACTGAACGTAACAAAATTTATTGCAGATTTGATTACATTACTTTTGACTTTGCGTTTGATTTACAGAAATATAGTTTAACAGACAGGCTGTATTCAGTAACAATGCTTGAGATCTATTTATGGAGAGTTTAATTCCATAGATGTTGTACAATTTTAAGTGTAGAGTTTTGCTTCTTTCGTCTGGCTAACCTTTGTTTAATGAAATTTATTACAGATTTGATTATATTACTTTTGACTTTACTGTTGATTTACAGAAATGTTGGAGTTCTTCGGATATATGATTATTATTTTACAATTTAATATGAAATTTGTGTATACTATATACTATGAAATGGCTACTTAACTTATGATTAAAGGTGATTTGTTTATTAAAATACAGAACTCGTTTTTATTAAATTAGAAAAAGGCTCTACATTTTACATTTAAATTTTAAAGATGGCGTAGGCAAGTGGTAGACACATCAATAGAAAATTCTTGTTTAGGGTCATTAAAAGACACTAAGTGTTAGAGTGTTCCAAAATCTATAAGTGTGTTGATCATACTGAATATATTTATCCTTCTTTAGTAATGTATTTATATACAATTTTATCAATGCATTTTAATTTGTGCTGGTAACAAATCCCTTCACACAATTATAGTAACTTTTCAAAGAAAAGTATAGTTTACAATAACGTTAAACCTATTTTCCTGTATACTTGACCCTTTTTTTAAGTTCACACTTATGCTAAAATGTGTCTAATTTTCAGACTTATGCTTATAAACAGCGGCAAACTGTTGGCAGAGTTCCCAGTAGTAACTTCCACAACATCAGGCTAAGGAATAAAGTGGTCACACATTTATAGTCGTTATTTGTTTTGATAATTATTACAACACGTTTTTAATAATTTGTATTAATTTACGTTATTATGGCAAAACATATTTTTAATAATTCAATTTGCGTAATTAAAACTATTTTATAACTTAGAAATTATATTACTTTTTATATAATTTGGCAATTTATAACAACGCTTTAATATTTTATTGGAAATTAGAAATAATAAAGTGACAACCATATTTTCTACAGTTAGGATCAATATTATAAACTACACAGTTCAGTTACAAAATTTATATATTATTGAAAACTATGTTGATATTAAATCCTAAAAATAATTCTTGCATTTTATAACTATCCATATAAACTTCTTTTTAAGTTTACTATATTTACAGGTATATTTAATTATATATAAAATTACCAATTTTACAAACACCATAGGAAGTACAGTATTTCCGTTTGTCAAAAAAACTATAATGTTTGCTCACGTTTTCACAATACTTTTGTAAATGTATTCAACTGTATCCATAACCCAACTTCATTCTGCACTTATATAATACTAGCTGGTCCGATCCAGCTTTGCACGGATAGTCAAATAAAAGTTAAATGTATATTAACAAAACAAAAACACAAATATATCAATAAATATATTATACTATGTATTTCTTATTGGTATTTTTAGTAACTTTGATCCCCCCCCACACTCCTAAAATTTATATATTTTTTGTTATTTCTTAGCCAACACCTAGGGCGGAAGAGGAAGCTACATAGTCTACCAAATTGCATTCCAATCCGTTTGGTGGTTTTTGAGATTTTGTGATGAGTGAGTGCGTGGTATTTGGATTATTTATATATAGATAGTACAGTATATTCCATTGTATACGTAAAACAATTATCCACTGTAGAGGTATATATTACTTAATACTAGGGGGATTCACCGCCTGCTCGCTTGGTTCAACACCTCCGCATTGACTCGTGGCGAAGCAAATACAGATTTAAAATTATTATTGTATGCTCTGATATTTTCTTGGAAATTACCATTGATTAGAACAGAGGCACTTGGATCAGGGTAGTTTAAGTTAAGTTAGTTATACATTTATAACTGTACCATCACTGATGATGTTTACTTGGTAATCGAAACGCGTTTGACACAATTGTTTTTTGTGAGAAACTATGTACCTTGGTCACTGGGTACACATTTTATACTTAAGAAGATAAGATATAAAACTCAAGTTTGTTTATTTTAACTACATAAGCTCTACTTGATATCGGAATTGGATTTTACCATTTACTTTCTCACTATACTATAGTATAGAGAAAGTATAGTGATCGCAAAAAAAAAATCGAAGTTGAGATTTTTGTGGAAATATTCGTTTTGGGAACCCTGAGTCCAAAAAAGTGGTTTTTACAAAATGTCTGTATGTCTGTCTGTATGTCTGTATGTCTGTATGTATGTCTGTATGTCTGTATGTATTCACCAATTAAATTAATGTACGCTTTTGAACCAAATAACCCCATGGAAATAATACAAATTCAAGAAAACCCAAAGTATGATATAAAACAACACATAACACAGATACAAGACATTAGAAAAAGTTTGCCAGAAATCATAAAAAAGGCTCAAGATAAACAAAAAAATATTATGATAAGAAGAGGACAGATTTTGAATTTCAAGCAGGAGACGAAATCAATAAAACGGGAATTCCATGGGAAAACGCCCACGAAATTTGATATGCAATATATACTGGTCCATTTTACAATTTCTTAATGTTTAATTTCTCAATTCGTCTCTTCCTCTAAACTTTACTTTATTAATAAGCTGCTGAATCTACTAAACTAACTTTACCAGGATATTTTGATCATTATTATACGTAATCTATAATGTTGTTAAGGGAGACTGTACTATTCAATTACCATGCAGTCTCCTTAATATTTAATATATATAACTTATCCTTTATTAAAATAGGCTAACAACTAAATATTGTATAAAATTATTGAAATTAAAAGTTTGTTAATTAAGTTAACATAATTATTCGTTTTTAAACCTTATCCTAAACAACAGTTTCTGACCTTTTAAATTCAATCGGAATCTCCTTTTAATTGCTTATTAGGTATTATTAAAATCCTTGGCAGCTAATTCTATATATAAAGAAGACCCGTCCGAATTGCTTAGTTAGTGTTGCTCTTAAATTATGAATTTATCTTATCACATATATATATTTTCCCATTTGATATTTGTATCTGATTTTACTTTAATTATCTGGATTTTGATTTGATTTTATTTGCTTAACCTCGAGATCTGTCTTAACATAAATTGAAATTTTTAAATTTATTTACATGGCATATTTTTTATTTTTCCTTTCACTCACTTTTAAATTGAGTTTTAGATTTTCACTTTAGATAAATTTATTTAACACATTTATTTATTTCACTGACACTAAGCACTCGTGATGACTAATGTTTCCTCGAATGTTCTCCAAATTTGGTCCTTTTGTAGAATTTCGTAGATTGATGTGTAGTATGCTTGATTTTGCATTGGCTGATGATTTCTTATCGATGACTTAATGATGATTCTTTTACTTGAGTTAATTTAAATGATTTAGGTTAAAATATACATTGTGGTGTGAAGCGGGCTTTTAGGAGCGGGCCCGTTCAAAAGATTTTAGAAGAAGACTTCGCTTTTCTCGCTTTTTCCCTGCTCCTCCTACCGCGTCCTTTTGAAAAACCGTTTGTCATTGGCTAAAGATTTGTCACTCATTTCCCTATTGGCCTTTCATATTTTTTTTTAATTTTGTCAATCTGTAAATTCTTGTTAAGTCATTCTCATGATATTCTGCATTGTTCGCTAAAGCTATGTGAAAAAGTAAAATGAGTCGTTTCACTAGTTCCAGAGCAAGTGGTTCTAATGCTGCTGACTTGATTGAAATGTCTGGGAACGTAACCTGATAATTTACACGTGTGTTACTAGTATCAGTTGTAATCTTTTAACTGTGTCCAGAGTAAAGATTTCTTCTTAACTAACTTGTGTTTAATATTTGAATCTTTCTATAATTTGTTTAATTTTTATTTATTTGAGTTTTTGGGAATATTGGGGTCTACCAATAAGTATCCGTTACATCTGCTAAACTTTAATAATTAATAAGCGAACTATTTGCTTCCCCATCAAATAAATTTATTTCATTGATGTAAATGTATAACGACCAGGTGTTAAGCTAGGCGCATATTGGGATACGTTTGACGCTTGTCACGAGACGTGAAACAGCGCTACTTTTTATACGTAAATAAATGGATTAGCGCATATTGGTAACGTGACGCTGGAGGAAGACGCCATATCAACTCACTGCACCATTATAATAATAATAATTTATAATAATACCCAATAATACACTATAATAATTTACAGATAATTTACAAACGCGTTACATTCCACTACAAGTCCACTACGTATATTATTCACAGTCATGGAAGAACATAAAACACTATAGTACACAAATAATTTGGAAACGCATTAAATTCCACTACAAGTCTAAAAGTATATTATTCACAGTCAAGGAACAACATAAAACTGAGTAGCTGGAGTAAGGAACTTGAAGGTTCGGTGGAGAAACCAAAATGGATGGAGAATGACTTGGGGTGAATACCTGAGTTCGTAAAACCATTAGGCGAACCAGGTACAAAAAAAAACCTTACCGTACCATGATAGAGAGCACTACCTCGGTACCTACTTGGCCGAAAAATATTTTTGACCAGTGAATCTTGAAGGAAATTTAATTTTCTTTAACTTTTTATTGGACATATTGTTCCGTAAGACGCGCAGTTTTGTAGGCAAAAAAAAACGAAAAAAAGTCCGAAAAAATCACGGTTTTCTGGTCCCCCTGACATTTCCACAAGGAAATTTAGGTGGAAAACTCATATACTACATCCTTGTAAGTCCCCAAACAACACCCCAAAATTTCATTAACTTTGGAATTGTGTCCAGGTACCCCCCAAAAATTTACCTGCTGGACTACCAGGAAAAAATGATAGAGACCTAATTAGTTTCTACAATTTTGAAAAAAAATTTAATTTATTTGAACAATAAAGCTGAATTATCAATAAACATTTAAAAAAAACGTAATTTTTAATAAATTAATATATTTATATGTCCATTATTGTTTAGTAAATAATTTTTGTTTGTGAATTACAACTAACTTAATTTTGAAAGTTCTCTTCATTTTAATTTGAAATAATTTTTAATAAAATATTTGGCGTTTGACATTAACACAAATTTTTTTAAAAAGTATGTCTTCATAAAGTCATAGCCTATCGATTCTATCATGCATCTCGCGTCATGTCACATCACAAGCGTCAATCGCGTTCCAATATGCACCTAGCCTTAATGATGTGTGCGTAGTGTGTACCAACATCATCAAATTGATAGACACAGACAAAGTATAATCACTCCCTTCAAAGTATAAGCCTGGCCTTGAGCTATCGACCTTACACGTTAACCGACAAGTATTTTCACATGAAGAAAAATAAGAGGTTTTAAATAAATGAAATTATAACAACTTACAAGTTTTTGTAAATAATAAACCTTGATGCTTGATGTTTAAAGTTTCAGTCTATCTTTCCCTTTTAAAGATGATAAATTAGTTTAAACTTAAAGCTTGCATGTTCTTTTGAGTATGATACTTCATAGCATTGGGCATTGACATATTTAATTAGCCTTCAATGCTACAACAGATAGTTTGGTTATGTAAAGAATGTCATACACTTAATTTAATTTACTTTCATTTCAATTTAGAGTAAAAATGAATCACATGAATTTAAAAAAATGAAGTTTATTCCAAAATGGCCGATGCAAGATGGCGGACAAAAATTTCAAACTCATCAAAAAGTGGTTCTTTTATGGTTGTGAATAACTTTCTATTTCATAAGACTCGTATATTTTGAGATATTAATCTCTGTTTCCAGACTTTTCAAACATCCTGTATATATATATAGATCATAATTAAATTCCATAGAAAGTTAAATCTGTAGGAGAAGTATGTGGGAAAATAAGTAAAAGGGCAAATATAATGTACAAGTTACCATTTAATTATTACGTTCTTAGTTTCTTACTTTTTCTGAAGGATAATCGTTTTCTTGGTTTCGCAGTTCCTTAAAGCTAAATACCGGAAGTTGTAATTGACCGGAAGTAACGCAAAGGGCAGGAACTAATGTTGCGTAAAAGTCATGCCTTAAGTACACTCTCAGTAGCTCAGTTTTACTGAAACGATATCCACTTTGGCCTTTATTTTCTTCACCACGTTTTCTTTTCTTTTAAAGTTGAAGGATTGATTGTATTAGTTTATTTGTGTCAGTGTTTCAGAAAATGTTTATTGCGTACTGTATATTATGATGAAACATCCGTTATCTCATGTGTGTTTGTTGTCGTGTAATTATTAGCGAATTTCCATAGGAAAGATGAGCTATTGCAATGACTCTTATGGTGAGACCTAAGGCTGGGAGCAGTAAATGAGAACTAATCATTGTCCCCAGAACTTATTAAAAATTGTTTATACGTATGTGTATATAAGTATCGGCCACATTTGGCACACATGTTGTTTTTCTAAGTTGCTCGGACGAGTTCGCCAGCCAAAACAAATCCTAGAGAATGAAACACGTTTTTAACCGAAAGTAAAATGTCAGCGGTTCAGCTGCGTTATCGAATGATTTACAATATGTATGTGAGGAATAATTACTTTATAAGAATATAAAAAGTTAGTTTTACAAACCATTTAAACATAATAATTAAACCAATCGACATTTTGTTTTGATCAAGAAAAATGTGACTATTTTTTATTTATGAATTACATTCTTGTTTTATCTAATATATTGTTGTTATAACTTAACAAACAGTTTCAATTTATTGTTGTTGGGTACACATTTAATACTCAAAAATTAACAAATAGAAAATTTTAAATCTACCTCCATATAATAGCAAAGCAAACAAACTAGAACGTTCTCAACCCAGATAATATTTCTTAAAAGATATAACGTATCATAACTACTTTGCCATTAAAGTCTCCAAGAAGTCACCTCTATACATTGTCATTACATCCAGAACCAAGCTCAGCAAAACGACTGTTACATTCTGCACCAGACAACTAACTGTGATTTAGTATATTGAATGTTAATACGCGGTCAAATCTAGCTTATGGATATATACACTAAATTTTCTTGTATTTTTTAGATTACTGAAGTAGTTAGGATATTATTTCAAGAAACATTATTTTATATAAAGCATAAGTAGGCCTTTTCAATTGCACTTACATCATATCCTACTTTAAATAAAGTGAATTATATTTCAGAGTTTATTCTTGATGTTTTTAACTATTTAATTGCATTGTAAAAGAATTCATACAAAAAAAAAAAAAAAAACAGGAAAATAAAACTAAATTTTTACCAAATATTTTGGAAATATTTTTCGTTAAATTCTCCGTTTTTAAACATTTTAAAAACAAATTTGGTTTTTATAAAACTATTACCTTGCCCGATCCGGCTTTGTACGTATAGACAAATCAAAGTTAAATGTATATTAGAAAAACATATATAAATAAATATGTTATACTATGTATTTCTTATGGGGATTTTTAGTAATTTTAAGCCCCCCCTAACTCCACTAAATTTTTTTTTTAAAACCTTTCTTAACTAAAAATGTTCAAACAAAACATCAAGTATACAAAAAATTCAAAACAAATAGTTGGTACAGCCTTGCCATTTTACAACATATGAAATGAGTTGTTAAAATTTTAAAGGTATTAAATAAAACATCACAATAAACCCTAAAATACATTTTAAAATATTTCCGGATCTATTATGGTTTGCTGTATATTTTAAAATATTTGACATTATATGGTAAAAAATAGTAAAGTATAGGATAAATCACTTTTGAAATAATTAGAAAAAATACATATTACAAAATACAAAGCAATAGTTCTCTTTTTATATTATTAATAATTACTTTTTGAATAAAATAAAATCAGTTCTAGACTACTAGCATAGCAAAAGGTATTGATATGTATATATTAACCAGTTTATAAATAAAATAATAATAACAGTTATAAACATCTTTGTTTTCCAAAAATATGTATATTTATTATACTGTTACGACATTTAAATTAACAATATATCCAAGATCTAAAATACAGTGTAACAAACCCAAAGAAAAAATATATATATATATATTCCACGCATCAAAGCAACCCATACTTTATTATACTTCTATAAATTTATCTTTCACCTGTATGGCTTTAAAAGCTATACATCAAATGCATAGTCATTAGAAGCTAAAGGGAGTCACCGGAGGGACAGTATTATAGATACTCTAAACCCCATGCACACGCTCCGGGGTGAAATCCACTACAAACAGTCTCTCTTCTTTACTACGTTAAAAGTTTTTGGTTTCTGTTGGCTTCCTTACTGGTAACTGTCCGATGTTTCCCCTCTAAAAAAACTGCAAAAATGTATAGCTTGGGTAAGGAACAAGCAAGGATTCTGTCATTGTTGATGAGTGTGGAAGTGGTAATGATTAAATTGCTGGTGAAGGTAATGATGCAGAATAAGACAATTAATTTACATGTTTGTTCAGATTTTAATAAAAATTCAAAAATCACTTTAAAAGATTTTTTAGTTTGGAAAAACGTTTTTATGAAATCATAAACAGGTGGCTTTAATTTACATATACTCAATGGCGATTTAATAATACATTTGAATATAAACAAAAATAAGACTAAAATACCTTAAACTGTTTCGTTGCCCTGTTTCGTTGTAACCACATGACATTAAAAAACTAATATTTTTTGGTTTAGTTGCATTTATATTTGTGCTAACGATACTTTAAAATACAGAAGAAAAATGTAACTGTCTAATCAACAATTTTTCAAACCACTATACAGTTGGTTTATACAGCTCAAATATGTTTAACTAATAAGGAAAATACATTTGTAAAAAAACTGCAAAATAAAGTATGTGGTGGAAAACACCCTAAGCGTGTGGTTGTGTCATGAATAATCACACGTCTTCATAAGGGGTTAATAAACAAGGCAATTTTCTAAAGTTGCTCTAAAGAGCCTTGAAATTAAGTACATATTATTACTGAACCCACACTTTCAACAACTTTAATAACTTTTAGCTAGACACCCTCTATTGGTACTCACTCTTCGTAAGCTTCAAGTGTAATTAAAGTTTCGAGCTTAGGAAGAGAACACGGGCACAATTAAATTACACTCGTTTCTTCCGATCTAAAATGTAATTGTTATAAACTAGGATGACAAATTACATTGTCACTCTAACGACCGTCACTTGACGCTCTCTTCCAATTAAGCCAGCTGTGTAGATGTAACTTAATAGAACATAAGTTCTTTTACATTAATTGCAATACATAAAGTATTTTGTAACGTGCAATTTATAATTTAACTATAGTAAGTTAACTGGAAATAGTGATAAGTGATTCATTTATTCAAAATCCATGTGGCGTTAGTATATACTTACTGTCACTTTTTATAACCTAAAAAACATATTAAATAAAGGAAACCTCCATCTCGCTTTAAACGAAAAAAATGTCACCTTGTCCAGATAACAGACAAATATGCTCACGTGTGTAGTATCAAGTCACGATCTTCGACCAGGTCACTGTTTGATTGATGCATAGTATGTGATCGACTCATCACAGCTGATTTTAGAGCGTCAATCTATGCTCTGCTGGGTCAATGTTGGAAGGAGAAAGGTTTAACTATCGATGTGGTGTATTTCAGTATTTGACGCTGTAGCATGTCTAATATTCAACACTAATAACCAATGTTATGCCTACCTACTTATCAGACAAACTAAACATAGAAATATGAAAAGCTGAAATCGTGATTGCAGAAAGAACTGAAACACCTTCCGCGCACGCGCACTGCAAAGGGACTTTTAAAAATGTTGGACCTTTTTGTTTGAATTTTGGTATAATAAATAATTGTGTAATTACTACCCGATTTTGATGATAGGTAAAGTACAAGTAGGTCTAAATAAATATAATTATTTGTAAAATTTTTAAATTTTTTAAGAGTGTGACGAGGGTTTGTTGAAAGTCGTAAATTTTTGGAATGTTGTCTTATTCACAGTTAGTTTAAATTTATTCATAACTTCAAAAACATATAAAACAATTTATTACTTATTTAACCATTTGTTTCAAAACTAAGGATAAAACAATAACAAACATAGGTTTTCTACATTCTCTTGTGATATGACATTTTAATCTCTAGTCAAGCTCCAACACATTGTCTTAATCTTTGTTTCCTCTTAAACAAAATTGGCAACCTTAAGATATGTCATTTAACTGTTCATAGCAACTAGGCATACTTTCAATTCATGCAAACGCAGTAGGACACATAAATAAATAATTTTTGAGCTTAAACTTTAATAATTATATATTTTCCTATAAACATTTTACATGGCCTATAACATTCTTTTGATGGCCTTAATAAATTAAAACTATTAATAAATATTATTAAAAACAACCTTAAATCAATTAACTGTGTTTATATATTCACTGCATTTGTTATTATTAGTTCCGCTAAGATGCTTGAAACATTTAATTAACGAGGACCACAAACCTAGGGATATGCAAACATCTATTAAATTAATACACCCAATAAATAAAGGAACAAGGCTTAATATAATAGAAAACATGGAAATATTTAAACTAAAGTTAAAAGACCAAAAAATAAAAATGAGCAAATTAACACACAATCCAACATTATGTTTGAAAATATAAAATTAATATAAGAATAGAAAACTCTAGGGGGAAAAAATAGGACGTAGGTCAATGATCTAAAATGAATAGTTGTTTTCTTGTTTACAAATAATAGTTGTTTACTTGTTTACTTGTTTACAAACAATATTTGTGTAATTGTTTACAAACAATCAGAAAACAGGCAGTAAACAGGTTGAAAAGGGGGTGGGAGAGGAGAACAAATATAAATAGGAGACAATGGTAGAGAATAGATAGTAGCAAACAAAGCTTCTGGAGATGGGGTATACCCGAAACCCTTCAAGCGAGAGAAGGACAAAGCTACGAACGGCGGATAAGCAAGAAGACAAATGTGTTTATATATTTTTTAAACAACCAATGTTTTATTTAATAAACTTTAAAGATGACCCATATATATTTCCAAGCGTGGGTTTGCTTTTTCCTTTTAATAAGTATAACTAAATATTTTATCTAGAATTAGTATTTGCCTGAATTGTAGCTTATTTTATTATTTTAATGAAACACACCCTCACCTACTCTCTCTCAATTAGAAAGATATATTTATAATCACACAATAAAAAAAATAATAAAAATCACTATCTTCTTTTGACACAAGTTTGTATAATCAATCAAATAATGAATTAAATAAATAAAAGAGCACTGTGGTGACAAAATCACACTGATTTAAATAAAAACCCAAACCACAAAACAAGGAACAAAAACTATAACTAAAGAACTAAATTGTAAGTTAAGTTTAATACGTTACCCTTATGTACATTTCGATGAAATGGTCATCATCCTCAGAGGGTTTTAATACTACTAAAGTATACATAAAATATTACAGCCCTATATATACTGTACACGCCCTCCCACCACTCCTTCCCATACCGGTTAATCCAAGACCGACCTGGTGGGAGAGGGGGAATGGGAGGAGCCACATTAAATCTACTACATGTATCTATTATTAACAATAAAAACCATAATTTTACTTTTTTGTGTACTTACAGCTCTCAGTCCTTTATTTTTCTTTTTTATTCCCTGGTGACGTACGTTTCGCCTTTTCTATTCAGGCATTATCAAACCTACACTTCACTAGTACTTTACATTTGTTAATGCGCGTCAAGTTTTTAAAATGAAACACTTATACAAAACATTCACAAACAACATGTACCACATAACACAATACAACAACACTCGATAGGAACATTTAAATTTTATTCATAATTGCGCGAGCCGAACGTACGTGTGGCCGCGATCGTTTTTTGCAAGCTACTGATTTTCCTTATCAGTCCAGTGTGCTACCTACCTTAAGTTGGAGGGGGTCCATCTGAAGGCAATCAGAAATAATAAAAACCAATTTAACAATAAATTATAAAACTATTAAATACAAAAAATAACAAACTGGTCTACTAAAACTATAAACAGTCAAACAGAAAATAATAATAATAATAAAATAAAATAAAAAACTAATAGGTCTAATGAAATAAATAACAAACAAAAGAAATTAAATACTTAATAAAATAAAATAACATAAACTTTAAAATCCAATATTAATAAATACAGATCAACAAAATATAATAATATAGTCTATGGTTTAAAAAATATACAAATAACTGAAGTTAAAAAATTAAATTAAAGTTAATAAATATTACCAATAATAAATACAGTACTATCTATTGCTAAATGTTCCTATCCAGTCCTAAGTAAAGAAAACAACGACGAGTTAGGAATAGGCCCTTTATCTGCATTTAATAACATATCATTGTCAGCCTGAAAAATGGAAATGCTTTCCAAGCTGTTCAATAGCTTGTTTGAAGTCACTTCTGTTTTTAACCTAACATTGGATATTTCCAAGTTATGGTTTGTTTCAAGAATGTGCTCCACAACGCTAAATTTGTTCAGGAATTAACTCGCCGACTTACGTTCTTTCAAAATGGTTAGCGGAGGAGTTTAAACTAGGAGTCAAATGAAACTAATATTTCGTTACTTTGGAGTTTAACATCCCTAATTATTTCTGTAAATTCTAAATTATTTTTAATAGAGAAAGATCCAAATTTAGTTTCAAATCTATTAAACTCCATACGGGTTTAACAAAAACAAAGGTTTTCGATCCTATATTAGCAGGTTTTATTTGTATTTTGAAATTATTTATGTTAAATGGGTCAAAAATGAAAAATAGACTTTTCTTATGGAGATTTAACATGGGAGAAAAAGTCAAATTTTTCAATCCTTTGGACAGTTTGTATGAGATTTCTACTGGGCCGATTTGCATGCGTATTTTACCAAAACAAAGGTTTTCGGTCCTATATTAGCAGGTTTTATTTGTATTTTGAAAATATTTACGTTAAATGGGCCACAAATGAAAAATAAACTCTTCTTATGGAGATTTAACATGGGGAAAAAGATAACTTTTTCAATCCTTAGGACAGTTCGTCTGAGATTTTCACTGGACCGATTTACATTCAGTTTACACCAAATAAAAGCAACACTTGTCTATATTAACAGGTTTTATTTAATTTTGCGTCATCTTAATTTCTTAAATAAAAAAAATCAACATTTCCAAACCTTTGCAATGATTTTATTTTACAGTTCTTTAATCAGTTGATTGTAAAGAAACAAGGTATTTTGTCTAACAACAGAAGAAGAGCAAACGATCATATAATATAACAGCTGATTTCACCCATCATCTGTACAAAACCTAGCGTAGATTGTACTTTGGGGTTATGTTAACAATTTTACAATTCATCAATAATGTAATTCTTCTGAAGTGAATTTTTTTACTTTCTCCACCCTATACGTAGTATATGGAGAAAGTATTGTTTTCGTAAAAAATGTTCGAATTTGAATTTTTAGTTGAATTATCTGTTTTGGTGCTCCCAGAACCCCAAAAAATTGTTTAGTCCAATTATCTGTGTTGGTGCTCCCTGAAGCCAAAAATATTTTTAGTGAAATTTTTTGTTTTGGTGCTCCCTGAACCCAAAAAAGGTGTTTTTAGAGTGGTGTCTGTCTGTCAGTCTGTCTGTATGTATACACGACCAGAGAGGACACTATTGGTCCGATTTTCATGAAATTTGGTATGTAGGTACTAAACCCTAATATCTCTAGGCGTTTTTTTCATTTTTGGAATTTTTAATTTTTAAGGGTAATTTACCCCTAAAAACCCATAAAAAACTACAAAAATGCAAATTTCTCAAAAACGGCTCTAACGATTTTGATCAAATTTTCAGTATTTATAGTGCTTAAGATGCCAAACAAAATGACACCACCCGCTTTTATCAAAACTTCGGCGTTTTATAATTATGGGGAAATGTTTAAAAATAAACAAGTTTGTGTTGTCAATCTAGCATCGCGGCGGCGGCCGCATGGGGTAGCACCACGGTAGCGAGCACGGCCAGTAATTCAAAGGTCGCGCGATCGAATCCCGCCTGGGACAATGATTTTTTTATACGATTGACGTAGGTAGAATATTATTTTTTTATTTTGTTCTAAAAAGTAGTAAAAAATAAAATGATTAAAAACAATATTATTTTGACTACAGTAAGTTGGGAGAAAGTTTGTGTCAGTTAACTGATACCGTTTATTTAAATATGAGTTACTATAAAATTAAGGTATTCTATAATACGTTAGAAGATTTGCTTTAACGTTATTAAGTAAAAATAAATACAACCTTTTATCAACAATGAATTTATTCGTTTATACAAATTTAAAGAAGATACGCATTCGTTTAACTTAGGAAACATACGTAGGCCTACATCTTCGTACAACATATAAATATATTCCAGTATTAATTTCTTTATTATAATATTAATAACTTCTAAATCATTTGATAGCCAATATGAAATAAAAACCAATTAAAAGATAACATTTGTATCTTTATCTTGATATATAATTAAGGCCTACATAAATACTACATTTTACAAATAGGCCTACACTATACCTTTAAAAACTCACTATAACAAAATAAATAAAGTAATTGATATAATTGATATATAATTAAGACCTACATAAATACAACATTTTACAAATAGGCCTACAGGATACTTTTAAAAACTCACTATAACAAATAAAGTTGTCTGATGTATATAAAATTTAAAGATGGTGTTATTGTGATGTTATTAAGGAAACTTAATGTTACTCAAGGTCTTCTAAACGGTACCAGAATGGTGGTGAAGAAAATGAACGAAAACAATTTAATTTTAGAATTCATTTATGGCAAAAATATGGGAGAAACCGTTTTAATACCAATAATAGACCTTATACCATCTGATGCAACCCTTCCTGAATTCAAGAGAAGGCAATTCCGTATTCGACTAACATTCTGTATAACTAAATAAAGCCCAAGGGCAAACACTAGATCCAGTAGGGATTTACTTACCCCAGCCTGTTTTTAGCCATGGACAAAATTGTATGTTGCTTTGTCTTGAGTCCGGTCTTTTAATGATCTAAAACTTCAAATTGTGCCAAAAAGTGATATAACAGCAAATATTGGTTTCTTTAATAGTGTTTTTGTAAATATTTATTTATTATTCATTTAATGGACATTATATTTTACAAAAATTATAGACTTTGGTTTAAAAGCATAAATATTTTAACAATCCAACATTGGACGTACAAAGCAAAAACAAATTGGAGAGTTTAGTGGAAGCTACAACCATATTCTGTACAAAGAAAATAAGTTAAGTACATCATTCAATTAAAAAATTTAAATGACATTTAAAATTAAGTGTGTAAACAAAAAAGTATGTAAATAATAAATTACATTGATCAATAACTAAAGAGATAATTATTTTCACAACCGTATATTCTTTTTTTATATATATTTAGAAGCTATCTATATATTTAATCTATATATTTTAAGTTAGGCCTAGACTGAATCAATTTTTAGTATGTCTAATTTTTAGGATAGGTTTTTATTAAAGTGTAGGCCTGAGCCTTGCTGACTACACAACTGGTTCCAACATTCCAATGGCGCACACCGGGTTCCAAACAGGGGGGAGGGGGGGGTGGCGTGCGGAGCACGCAGGGGTCTTCCATAGTATTTTATTAGTATTATATGCAGTATGTTTTATTGTAATTATTATTATATCGCAATATCGACTCAAACGTATTTTGTTTGTGACGAGAACTTGTACGAAAGTGGTGGGAAAGTGTCCTGTATGAGTGCAAAAGTAATAGCTTCACTGATAAATGCCATTTTACAACGAAATGACGGAAAAAGCTCCAACCTTGTAGGTTTGACATACCTCAAAGTGCATTCCACATACAGAAAACATTATACGTGAACCGATACTGAAATTGAAGGATTAAAATTCTATCGTTCGTAACGTACTGTGCCATAAAAATGTGCACAAAACGTAAATTATGTGAGTATGTTACCGTTAAGGCAGGTAAAATAAATTAAACATACACACAACAAAGTTAGGTTAGGCCTAGAGTGATGAACCAACGTTTTATTTTTATTGAATATAATATATATAGTAGAACAAACCATCGAGGCCTTGGGTTCTAATAGGGATGAGGTAGTTAAGAATTCCATCGCGTTATGCTCCCACCCCCATTCCTCTGGCCGTAAGATAGTGTTGTCACCGTTGTATCTGAAAGTAGCACCGATGACTATGATGTTTGGCTGATCCCTCGGACTGATCGGGCTGCACATTCACCACAGACTTGACGATTGTGTCGTAGCAATATTTGTTGAGTGATTTTTCTTTCTTCGGAGCACCGTACCACAGGAGGAAACAATTATTGCCCTGCTCTGGAATCTGCTTATGAGTTTCTGAAAGATTGTTAAAGACCTCAGAAGCATATGCAACATGTGCATCCTTCTTGAAAAGTTTGGCAAATGCAAGTTTGCCCTTGAGGAAGGCTGCTGTTGTAGTATCACATCCTGTGAAAGAATGGATGTGCATAATGCCTTGAGCTCCTGTAACTCAGCGGAGGAAATACAGACTGGTTGACCCTTTCCTCGGCTCGGTTTCATAATTATGATGTATTGGTCTTTGGAGATTAGCACAATCAGAAGGACTTTGAGGTCTGTGTCCTCTCCAATGATAATGACTTGTGAATCTGTTGACTTATCAATGGCTGTTTCAAAACAATGGCCTGTTTCATCACATATGCTGCAATTATTTTGGGTCACGTATAATGTTTTCTGCATGTGGAATGAACTTTGAGGGTGTCAAACCTACAAGGTTGGAGTTTTTTCCGTAATTTCTTTGTAAAGTGGCACTTATCAGTGAAGTTATTACTTTTGCACTCATACAGGACACTTTCTCACCACTTTTGTACAAGTTCTCGTCACAAACAAAATACGTTTCAGTCGACATTGCGATATAATAATAATAACAATAATATATACCGCATATAATATTAATAAAATATACCGCATATAATACTAATAAAATATACCGCATATAATACTAATAAATATACCGAATATAATAATAATAAAATATAAAGGCGAAAAACGCAATAATTCGACTTCCTACGGACGTATGACGTTACATTAACTAACTCAACTAATAAAAAAAAAATTAACTGGGTGTGCTTAAGACCACACGTTGGAAGTGATAACTTCTATGACTACGGGGATTTTTAACTCGGTAAATGTGTACAATTATAAGGATTATAAAACTGTAGGCCTATTTGTTCAAATTGTTTATTTATATCCGTTATTATATATTTAAAGAAAGGTAAAAATATTATCTTTTAGTTACCTTTTATTTCATATTGATAGATCAAATGATTTAGAAGTTGTTAATATTACAGTAAAGAAATTAATAATCAAATATAATATACAAAGATGTACGAATGTTTGCGAAGTTAAACAGTAGGTATCCTTCTTTAAATTTGTATAAACGAATATATTGATGATCAAAGGTTAGTTTTATATACAGTTTATAACCCCAAAGCAAATCTTATAACGTGTAGAAGCCCATATAACTTATAGTTATAGAAGCCTACATTAGTTGTATAACTAATATATAAGAAAATTAACATCACAAGAAATTTTAATGGTTGAAGTTGTAAACATAACCCCAAAATATAATCTACGCTGGGTTTTGTTTAAGAATTACAGATGATGGGCGAAATCAGCTGTTATATTATATTAACTAATTCTTATGTGTTAATTTGATTGCTATGCAAATAAATGTAAATAATGTATTAATAATATTCCCTCTCCACGATCTGACTTGTGTCTAAACAAAAGCGTGACGCGAGATCTCGCGAGAAATCTGGCGTGATGCGAGATCTCGCGGGAAATCTGGCGTGATGCAAGATCTCGCGAGAAATCTGGCGTGACGCGAGATTTCGAAAACATAGCCAAGTCGAAAGTGCCCAACGGGCCAATAGAAGTTATCACTTCAATAAAAGCGAGAAAAAAAACATTTTTCCGTCGACATAGCGACATAATAGTAATAATAAAATAAAATAATATACTGAGGCGAAATACACAATAATTTGACTTTCTACGAACGAGAAGAACCGGAGAGAGCTCACGAGGGTAGACCGCGTGAGTATTCCAATGCGAAGAAACGCTTTTTTCGAAAATTAGCGATTTTCGAAAGCATGTATCTTATTAACGGTTACAGATAGCAAAAAATACTATAGGTATTTAAAATGTAGAGAATTTTATCAGCCTTAATTTTGTATACGTATATATTTTTTTTATAACCAACCCCTACTGAGATATAGGCAAAAAATCAAAAAAATGGTATCTTTAACCCCCTTCCCCCCCTCTTCCGCCACCCCTATGGTCAAGGACGTTTAGTATGTTATACTACTAGGTACCCCAAACAATGTACCATAGTTGGTCTTTCCGCTTATTGACTTTCCTTCTAGAATCATTCATTGACTGGGCTAGTAAGTTTTATTAAGAACATTTTTACGCGTTCTTCATGTTAGGAAGACCGACGCCAAGTGATTTTTCAAAATGGCTAAACGAAATAAATTTTTCCTTGTTTCTGAATTACAAGAAGAATGACCTGCAGTGCTGTAGTGCGGAAAGGTTTGACATTAGTGCCTGTTCGTCTGTTTGTGCCTACTATTTGACAGTTATACTTTTACAATACACGAAGGTTAACGAGGTTGCATTTTTGTCAGAGTAAGTTTTAAGGTTTTGTGTTTACGTTCTGTACAAAAGTTAATAACGTTCAGTTTCTTTGTGAACGCTACAAAATATAAATAGGTCATGTACTTTATCACGTCCAACGTATGGTCTTAAGCACACCCAATGTTTTTACTTTCTCCACCCTATACGTAGTATATGGAGAAAGTATTGTTTTCGTAAAAATGTTCGAATTTGAATTTTCAGTTGAATTATCTGTTTTGGTGCTCCCAGAACCACAAAAAATTATTTAGTGCAATTATCTGTGTTGGTGCTCCCTGAACCCAAAAATATTTCTAGTGGAATTTTTTGTTTTGGTGCTCCCTGAACCCAAAAAAGTGTTTTTAGAGTGGTGTCTGTCTGTCAGTCTGTCTGTATGTATACACGACCAGAGAGGACACTATTGGTCCGATTTTCATGAAATTTGGTATGTAGGTACTAAACCCTAATATCTCCAGGCGTTTGTTTTCATTTTTTGGAATTTTAAATTTTTAAGGGTAATTTACCACTAAAAACCCATAAAAACGACAAAATTGCAAATTTCTCAAAAACGGCTCTAACGATTTTGATCAAATTTTCAGTATTTATAGTGCTTAAGATGCCAAACAAAATGACACCACCAGCTTTTATCAAAACTTCGGCGTTTTATAATTATGGGGAAATGTTTAAAAATAAACAAGTTTGTGTTGTCAATCTAGCATCGCGGCAGCGGCCACACGGGGTAGTACCACGGTACCGAGCACGGCCAGTAATTCAAAGGTCGCGCGATCGAATCCCGCCTGAGACAATAATTTTTTTATACAATTGACGTAGGTAGAATATGATTTTTTTGTTTTTTTCTAAAAAGTAGTAAATAAAATGATTAAAAACAATATTATTTTGACTACAGTAAGTTGGGAGAAAGTTTGTGTCAGTTAACTGATACCGTTTATTTTTTAAATTTTAATTCTTAAAAATGTTAAGCCTGGACCTACTTACTTCATTCCATTGCCTACTTAACACTAATCTGCAACTTAGTAATTAATTAGCATACTACTGTATAATTAATATACAAGGAGGTTCCAAACTCTAGCCTTTTTATGGAATTTTACGTTTTGATCAATTTTAGGGGAACCAGACGGGCTGTAAGGTCTTGGAGAAAACAAATTGTAAAATATGATCTCCTATATTTATTTTTTAGATAAAATCACAAAAAAAGTTTAATTCACTTACGAAAAATCTCAAAATGTTTTACTTCCTGTTAAAAAAGAGCTTCCGGTTGTAAGATTGGTTGACTAACGAACTCGTCCAAACGACTTATAAAACCAACGTGTGTACCAGATTTGGACCAAAACGGATGTAAAAATGTGGTCGTTACAATGCGAACACATTAATACATATATACAGACTAACAAAACGAGTTTTGGGGACCATGACCGGTACTTCAGACCTTAGGTATCACAAACGAGTCAAATTTTGATAAAAAGGATGTTTTTGTTGTTTAGAGTTAACAATACTGCTCTAATCAATATATTTGAAGCCGTAAAGAAAAACCATTTGGACAGTTCGTCTGAGACTTCTACTGGGCCGATTTGCATGCGGGTTTTACCAAAACAAGGGTTTTCGGTCCTATATTAGCAGGTTTTATTTGTATTTTGAAAATATTTATGTTAAATGGGTCAAAAATGAAAAATAAACTTTTCTTAAGGAGATTTAACTTGAGGAAAAAATTAAACTTTTTCAATCCTTAGGACAGTTCGTCTGAGATTTTCACTTTACCGATTTACATTCAGTTTATACCAAATAAAAGCAAAACTTTTCTATATTAACAGATTTTATTTACTTTTACGTCATCTTATTTCTAAAATAAAAAAAAATCAACATTTCCAAACCTTTGTAATGATTTTACTTTCTCCACCCTATACGTAGTATATGGAGAAAGTATTGTTTTCGTAAAAACGTTCGAATTTGAATTTTCAGTTGAATTATCTGTTTTGGTGCTCCCAGAACCCCAAAAAATTGTTTAGTGCAATTATCTGTGTTGGTGCTCCCTGAACCCAAAAATATTTTTAGTGGAATTTTTTGTTTTGGTGCTCCCTGAACCCAAAAAAGTGTTTTTAACGTGGTGTCTGTCTGTCAGTGTGTCAGTATGTATACACGACTAGAGGGGACACTATTGGTCCGATTTTCATTAAATTTGGTATGTAGGTACTAAACCCTAATATCTCCAGGCGTTTTTTTCATTTTTTGGAATTTTTAATTTTTAAGTTTAATTTACCCCTAAAAACCAATAAAAAACGACAAAAATGCAAATTTCTCAAAAACGGCTCTAACGATTTTGATCAAATTTTCAGTATTTATAGTGCTTAAGAAGCCAAACAAAATGACACCACCCGCTTTTATCAAAACTTCGGAGTTTCATAATTATGGGGAAATGTTAAAAAATAAACAAGTTTATGTTGTCAATCTAGCATCACGGCAACGGCCGCACGGGATAGCACAACGGTAGAGAGGACGGCCAGTAATTCAAAGGTCGCGCGATCGAATCCCGCCTGGGACAATAACTTTTTTATACGATTGACGTAGGTAGAATATTATTTTTTTGTTTTGTTCTAAAAAGAAGTAAATAAAATTATTAAAAACAATATTATTTTGACTACAGTAAGTTGGGAGAAAGTTTGTGTCAGTTAACTGATACCGTTTATTTTTTTTACAATTCTTCAGTCAGCTGATTGTAAAGAAACAAGGTATTTTCTAACAACGGAAGAAGAGCAAACGCTCATATAATATAACAGCTGATTTCACCCATCATCTGTAAAAAACCTAGCTTAGATTGTACTTTTGTGTTATGTTAACAATTACAATTCATCTGTAATGCAATTCTTCTAAAGTTGATTATTTTTAAATATGAGTCATACAATTAAGGTAGGCTATAATATGCTATAAGATTTGCTTTGAGGTTATAAATTTAATATAAATACAACCTTTTATCAACAATTAATTAATTAATTTATTTATACAAATTTAAAGAAGATACCCATTCGTTTAACTTCAGAAACATACGTACATATTCGTATAACATATAAATATACTCGAATATTAATTTCTGTATTATAATATTAATAACTTCTAAATCATTTGATAATGAATATGAAATTAAAACCAATTAAAAGATAACATTTGTGTCTTCGTCTTGATATATAATTAAGGCTTACATAAATACAACATTTTACAAATAGGCCTACAGTTTTAAATAGGCCTACAGGATACCTTTAAAA
>JAGFPH010000941.1:74823-85651 GCA_018207615.1 Philaenus spumarius
ACAAATAGGCCTACAGTTTTAAATAGGCCTACAGGATACCTTTAAAAACTCACTATAACAAACAAAGTTGTAGTTTGTCTAATGTATATAAAATTGATCTGACCTGCGGTGATGTTTTACGGGATTTTACTACAAGTCAATACAATGTTTTTCATGGTAGTTGGCAACTGTATTACTTATGCAAGGTAATGGTTTTTTTCTCATTTCTTTCCTATCTTTATTGATATCCCAAAAAAATTGATTATGTGTATAAATTATTAGTTAAATTCACTGATTGTCAAATCCATTTTTTTCTTCTGTAACTTTTCTACAAGAAAAATAATTGGAATTAAATAGCATATTAAAAAGTACATTTTATACATGTTTCGCACCATCTGCCTAGCGCTCCACTCACCACGAATACAGCTGTAACCGCCTTGTATCGACGGGCAACTACTACCTATATATTTTAAGTTAGACCTAGACTGAACCAAAATAAATAAATAATGTTTATTGTTGATTCATTAATCAGCTGTAGTCTCTAATATTTCCATTAATAATTTATTAAAATTTTAAATCAATTATTAGTATTTCTAATTTTTAAATTAGGTTTTTATTAAAGTTTAAACCTGAGCCTTGCTGACTTCACAACGGTGTCCAACGGCGCACACAGAGTTGCAACAGGGAATTGGGGGCGTTGGGAAGGGGGGGGGGTGTGCGTGCGGGGCACGCAGGTTTCTCCCCTAGTTAGAATAATTCTTCTTGAGTGTATTATGAACGATAAACAAATATTTTAAAAAATGTTCGGAAAAAAATTCTTATACTTAAAAATAGATCAAATAAGTGATATTTGTATAGGTTGTTTTTAATAAGTTTGTCTGTTAAAAGTGAATTGTATTCGTAGTAAGTGGTATATTTTTTTATAATATATACAAGTTGGTTCTTTATTTCAATGTTGTTGAAATCGAAATTGGAGTTGTTTGAATTCACTTGTTGCTTCTGTTGCTTATAGTTATTTATTTTAGAGAGGTGTTTGTTTTAACACTGCTTCCTGAAGTGCAAAAAAAAACAACAACAAGAGTTAAAAAAGAACGTAAACTGCGTTAAATAACTGATAGCGCTAATGGGGTGGAAGGAAAACATGGCTGTCCACGACCAGATTGATTACATTCCACCAATACAGTATCACCTACAGCATATAAAGCTTTGTGTATCGTTCTTTCGTTTCTCGACTCTTCTACTCCATTAGTTTTATTGTATTTCAAATCATCTGTCATTAGAGACAAATAAAAACAATATGTAAACACTGACTTTCATTGGAAATATTTATTTGAATGAAGCTATTGATTTTAGGTAATACATTTAACAAAACATAACATGCCATTGATGACTGCGAACTCTATTTAAGTCTTGTAAAATTTGTTCTTTTTTCGCAAAATAGAACTATATAATAATATTAATACTTAAATAATTTTTGTGGCTAGTACACCATTTTTATAGTTTGATATTTATAAACGTAACGATAACAGCATAAAACATTTAATTAGAATATTGTACCTTAAACCAATAATTAGTTTAAAATACTGGATCCATCTTAAATTTGTTTAATTTCCTCAGTTATGAGTTACATCTTGTACCAATAGATTACTGGACAATGAACTTTTTGCAAGAAAGTCTGTCATAAGAAAGAAATACAATTAACCATAAGTACCACAAGTAGGAAACTTCTAATGATATAGTAATTTAACCTCCTGATTTAACCCTACAAAATAACGGTTAATTGGATTGTTTAAAACTGTGAAGAGGGATTTTCTTATTTTAAAACATTCAAGAATAGCAGTATTTCCATTGTTATGATTAACGTAATTTGAATTTAAAGTTAATTTTTACAAGTTTAGTACTGAATAAAAAGAATCTAAATATTGCCTTACTTAAGTTATGTTTTATTTAAATTGTAAAAAAAAGGTTATTGATTCTTCTTCGGATTATATTAAACCTATTAATACAAAAGAACAAATGTTTGATGCAAATGTTACGCCTTGAAAAGACATTAGCTTTTTTTAATTTAAATAATGTAAATCTCTAGATTTCTTTTACAAAATTAAATAACTTATTTCTTGTAATCTTTTCAACGGGGCTGTTGTAATTATTATTTATGAAAGATATTATATTTATACAAGTATACAATACATTTGTTTAAAAACGATTTGAACTATAAATATATATTTATTTATATCTAAAATAGTAGGCCTACATATTACTGACACACATTGTAATAATACTGGTAACAATAAAAGATGACATAAATAAAATGAAATTGTTAAAAAACTTCAAAACTATAAAATGATCAGTTTGCCTATAAATGAATACACAATTATATTTTGATACTAGTATGGATGATTTCTAGTACTTCAATTAAATGAACTAACTTAACAGTTGACTTTTCTTATTTTTACCTGATTAATTTATTTTAAAAAATAATTTAATATAAGAACATATTCTGTACACAACTCAAAGAAAAATAAACGACTTACAATGGGCAATGACGAATTCAAATATATTTTTAACTAAACAAAAATTCTCAAACTTGTAGGAAAAACTGCATTCCTTTCACAATAACTGCAATTTGAAAACACTTGCGATAACATTTATTCAACGCGATATGCAGACCACACAAAAAAATACTTTTATTCGAAAGTTATTTAAAAAAATAACTGTATTCCCTCAGTAAATAATTGAAAATTTATATTGCGAAAACTTTGTATAAACTGCTACACAGTGATAATATTTTATTAAATACACTTTTGTGGCAAAACAACTTTGTTTGAATCATGACAACTGACGTAGGTGCGTATTCAATTTAAACCTCCGACTAACTTATTTGTCTGCTGTTTATCTTACGTAAGCATGCATAATTAAGTTCCAGCAGTGGCGTATAACAGTTTTACCATCCAACCAAAAAATTTAATCTTTTTAGGGCTTTTATATTATTTACTCAAAAATATACAGTGTGTTTCCAAACTCCAGAAGCATCGCGTGCAAACAAATTATATTAACATATTTCGTACACGCTTTATGATTCACAAAAACAGTAACTAAACAACTTAATATAATGTTATGTTATGTGTATTGATCTGCTTTCAATTCGATGACATAGACATCACTCTCTTAGAGATTTTACATTACCATTCAGTTCTTCAGTTATTATTTTTTGTTAATTGTTTTTGTAGTTCGCGGTGTCATTTAATCAGTGTGAATTTGTCGGTACAGTGCTCCTCAACTATTGTATTCTTGGATGTTGCATAATACGGGGTGTTTTAAAAATAAATATCAATACATCGAATGAATAAGAAACTCAAACAGTTTTTTTGGTACACCTGTGCGCATGCGCAATCACTGTTTCCCCTGCCTTCCGATAAAAAGAGCTAGTAGAAAAAATAGCACGATAGCTAGCGCTAGTAGCTAGTAGTGTCGTCTTTAGTGATGAATCGAAATTTCGCCTAAGCGGACATTTGAACACTTCCATTGTGCGCATCTGGGGATCAACAAAACCCCACACGATGGTATTCCTTCAGTTGCAACGAAACTCCCATGAATGGAATGTGTTTTGTGCCATTTCCGGATGAAAAGTGTATGGGCCTTTTTTTCTGAAGCAACTGTAATTGGTGTTTCTTATCTTGATGCTACAACTATTGCTCTTTCCTCAATTGAAAGAAGCTGAATCACAGAACTTTGTTTGTCAGCAAGATGGTGCTTTACCTCACAGGTATAACTCAGTACGAGATGAGTAATCGACGTTGTATCCGACTGCTGGAAGGGGCCGGATGATAGAACTTGTTTTGCATGACCTCCACGTTCTCCCGATCTGACGCCATAAAAACAGAGATACAGATTCACTACTCATCAACACTACACTTTACATCACAACAGGACTCGAGAGAACACCTTCATCAGAGCTTCAGGAGTCTTCAAGTTGTGAAGTTTAGGATGGACCTTGAAGATCCGAGGATGGTTGGACTATGGGCAGCGATTTCATTCAGAGCTAACAATCCATGTTATTATCTATTTCATCAAACGACTTCTTCACTCATCTGAACTCGAGATAGATGACTTCATTGGAGCTCCAGGATTCCTCGCCAATGCAGTTTTAGGTACGAGTCTTGGTGTTTTGTTGCTGGCCGGTATCGGGTATCGGGAGTATAGAATACAAGGGCTGGTCCACTCCTTTGATGTTGATGCTCGCCGACTGTCCAAACCTTCCTCTCGCCCCCCCTCCTATGTGACGTCACTCTGGTACCATGACACGCCGTGTAAGCACGGTTCGTTGCAGACGATGATTCTTTAAAAAATTATGCAATACACACAATTACCTATATTAGATGTTTACCAACTTTAGTGAATATTAAGTCATCATTTTGTTCAGTATTAGTGATTAAATAAGATATATAATTCCGCAAGATTTTCGCCTTTTAACTCATATTTAAAGCTAATTTCCTCGGAGAGGCATTCCACAAATTTCTTGAAAATGTATACAATGCATACAATCACCTATATTACATGTTTACCAAATTTGGTTAATATTGAGTAATTATTTTGTTCAGTACAAGTGTTTAAAGAAGGTATATAATTCCGCGGGATTTTTGCCTTTTGACGCATATTTAAGGCTAATTTTCTCGAAGAGGCATTCCACGAATTTCTTTAAAAAAATATTCAATACACACAATCACCTAAGTTATATGTTTAGCGAGTTTCTTTAATATTGAGCAATTATTTTTTCAGTGCAAGTTTTTAAAGGAAGTATTTAATTCCGCGAGATTTTAGTCTTTTAGCGCATATTCAAGCCTAATTTTCTCGAAGAGGCATTCCATGAATTTCTTTAAAAAGTTATACAATACACACAATCACCTAAATTATATGTTTAGCAAGGTATATATTTATTTAATGTTACGTTGGAGACGAGATTACTTTATGAAATGTTACCAAGATTATCAAGTAATAATGTATGCAGCGTTACTTGAATATTCCTTTACACCTTTACTAACAAAATACATTAAAACCAAAATTTTCTGGACGATGAGATATAAATAAATAAATATATAAATAATAATAAGATTTAAACTTAGAGTACCGGTAGATATTTATTTCTCGAAATTAAAAAACAGCAAATTTTAAGTATACAGCTTCAAATTAAAATAAACATTAACAAATATTATTTATTTAATGTAAGAGTTGAAAGCGAGATTACTTTATGTTAAAAAGTTACCAAATTCCTCAAGTAATTTCTTCTGCAGATTTAAGTTAAAATGTTTAAAAACTATTTACTAGCAAAATGAACTTAAAATTGTCAGAATAAATAGATATACAAATAATTATAATCAAATTTAAACCTAGAGTAATAAAATTATTGATGACAAAAATTAAAAATTAAACATAATTTTAAGTTAAACTTTTAGACTAAATTAAATTGCACAGTATCTATTTAAATTGAAATAGTTCAATTGTTTAAATTCAACTATTAAATTAGCTATTTCCTAAGGCCTAGGGAATGAAAATTTCTATAAAGCAGTTTTATTTTAAAAAAAATATATTTTATGTCAGCAGTAAATTATTATTTCATGTGCATATCTGTATATAAGCTACTCATTATGTGTAAGTATTTATAACTTTTATGTGTTTTGTTTTATAGGTTTATTACCTACGAATTAGTTAGTTTTATTGTAACCCTGTAAGAAGACTTACACAGACTAATTGTTTACAGTCTACTTATTGCTTTGTGTAATGTCAATACTAAAACTAAAGAAGAGCGCATCATAAAAATGTTACAGCTTTGCTAAGAAATTGAAATGATTGAAGCAGAGAATACTTATGAGAAGCGGTGGGGATGGAGCAAGCATTACCACTGTGACGTCATCACAGTGGCAGTGGCGGGAACGCTTTCCTTGGCAGACTGGTCTAGCCCTTGTATTATAGCCCAGATCGAGTATAGCGAATTTCTTCTTTTGCATGCCTCTTGCACTTTCTTCTGTTTCTGCGAAGTACTAGACTGAATCTTGTAGCTAGATGCTGCTACCGCTCTCTCTAGTGAGCTTGATCAGGGAGAGGGAGGATATTTCTGTGGGTATTCTCTTTTCGAAGCGAGTCCCTCAGTAGGCCTACCTCTCAGGAGAGAGGTCTGTGTAAGTGCATTTCATCCTACCGAAAAAAAAATAACCGAATCAAGATAATTCCAATTTATACACTTTGACAAAACCTAACAAAGCAAATTGTGATTCTAAAACAAGAAATATCAATATACCTTCTACATTAAGGCTGTAAATTTTAAATAAGATGTAGTTTTATTAATGTATTGTTGTTATTTATAACGTTATCTTTATACCAAATAGAGAAGATATACAGTAAAGTTTAAACTAAAGCAAGGCGTTCCGTGACTACTTGGCCACACCCATCAGCCAAGTGTTCTATAAATACGCGTTCCTTATAAGCTATCATACCGATTTAGTTTAAATTACCTTTTGATACTGTAAAGATCGAATATGGCTAAGTTTTACGACATTTTTGGTTTCCTTAGGGGAATGTCCTGTTTTGATTCTTTCGAGGGTAAAAACTTTGATATAGTTTCTTCACTTCCTACTGAAGTTGCTGTTATAATATTAAGGTAGGTGCAAAATATATTAACATTTGTGTATTACAAATTTTCTTATATTGTGAAGGTTTTCTTATACTTACATTTTTGTTACAGATTAATGAAAGGAAAAACATTACTTAAGGCAGCATTAGTGTGTAAGAAATGGAATGAGATTTGCAAGAGTAATATTATTCTTGGAAGGTGTCGAAGGTGAGTTACATTATTAATTTCACTTTAAATGCAGTTCTATTTTTATAGAATACAAAGTAAATTATAATTTTCATAATATTATTTTTTATTTTATTTACAGGTTTATGTGATTTTAAATTACAAATGACTGATCCTTTTGAATATAAACAAAAATTTGTTTCGTAATTTTATTTTATCTTGAAGGTTAACGAGTTACATAATATAATATATATGTATACAATATATTTATTATAAAAGTTGCCTGCATGTAAAATACTTTTGAACTAGGACTTTATGTCAACAATGTGAACAATTTTGGTTAAAACAATTAAATTATAGTTCTGTTGGACGCAATTCTAGGAAAGATCCCCGAAATCTCTAATGAGAGTTTTGAAACATCCTGTATTTGGATCTAACTGTTTAGCCTGGTTCCGTCAGTGTGAAAAATAAGCAAATTTTCCGAATACTTTGGAGGAAAACATTCAAATCTGTCAAAATGAATAGTTAATCACTGTTTCTTATAGGCAAGGTCGGTTTGTTGGATCTAATCTTGAAATTGAGAAATTAATGTTTTATGTTAGCTATGTAATGTAGAGCTGTTTTGTAGATACAACATGTAACTAAATAACAGAATGCAACATAAATGGATAATGTAGTTTCAACATTTAAGTTTAGTTTTCAGAAATAATTACCTTAAATATCTGCTTCAAATGCTTAACATTATTTCTGCACTTTAACGTGGACTAAGCCTTTTGCGAGTAGTATTCTATACAAACACTAGCTGACCCGTACGGCGTTGCAAGTGGTGGTTGGTATTTTCAGTATTTTTAACGTAATTGTATTATTTTTACGTGTTCAGTCAGTGAGTGGTATTTGGCTTTTATATATACAGATCTTAAATAATAAAAACACTATTGTCATAATAATAAAAGGTGTGAAATTATGATTTTAGTAACTTTGATCCCCCCAAACCCCTCCTAAAATTTCGAAATTTGTCAAACCCTTTCTTATTGAGCACCTATGGCCCTAGAGGAAGCTACATGCCAAATTTCATTCCAATCCGTTGGGTAGTTTTGAATAAATCGTGATTTAATAACTTTAATCCACCCAAAATCCCCCCTAAAATTTCGAATTTTTTCAAACCCTTTCTTAGCGAGCGCCTATGGCCCTTAGAGGAAGCTACAAACCAAATTTAATTCCAATCTGTTGGGTAGTTTTGGAGAAATCGTGATTTAGTAACTTTTACCCCCCAAACCCCCCTAAAATTTCAAATTTTTTAAAACCCTTTTTTAGTGAATACTTATGGCCCTAGAGCATAGCCCTACAAAGTTTGGTAGTGAGCGGAATTAAGTTGGTCTTGCACCTGTGTATATATAGTACAGTGTCATTTATTAATTAATAACTCTGAACACTAAGACACTTGGTTCACTTGACAACGGTGTGGATTCAAATAAGTGCAACTATGTGTAGGTTAGATTACGTAGGTAATAATAGTAATGTTTTCTCTTTAGGTTAATTAACAACCTGCAACTTACTAATATTTGTTGTTTGAGTGTGGATAGGTAAATGACCTAGTCAAATAGGTTGGCCTTAGTCTAATAACTTAATAATTGGTGTTTAGATTGGGCCAGCGTAATAGGTTAGTTAACAACATAGGTCGACTAGGTTGGATGGCAAGCTAACCACAATGCTTACAATAACTTCTTAGGTTAGTTAACGGCTTAGTCCTTAGATATTAAGTAATGTATCGTACCCTTTAAAGAAGGCTAATTAACAACCTGCTTCTTACTAATACTAGCTGTTTGGAGTTGATTAAATAATGACTTAGGCTAATATTTTAGCCTAAATGTAATAACTTAATATTTGGTGATTAGATTCGGTTGGTTAATAACCTAGGATATCAGTTTACTTAACAACATAGGCCTTTGCTAATTAGTAATGTTCGCTATTTAGGTAAATTAACAAAATGTATCTACAAAGTAAATATATTTTGTTATTCGGGGATTCGTTAGTCAATAATCTAGTCTCCTAGGTTAGCCTAAATATTTTCCCTGTACACTTTAACACATATAATGCATTTTACATTATATTACCTAGTAATGCAACTTGGTTACATACCTTATTATGTCCGTCTACAGTCCTAGTTTAGCCCTTATGGACAATCGATTTCGGAGCTCACGTCTCTATTATCAAGTCAAATATAAAAACACTTAAACAGAAATTGTCATAATAATTACACTTAACACAACACTTACTTCACAATACAAAACATTCAAACATTTAAACATGTGATATAAATAAAGTATAACACATCGTTGGCCAGAGGACACTACGCGACTGAATATGGCGGAATTCGTTATCTATCCTACACCCGTTTGACAAACTACAGAAATATTTAGGCTTGTACGTTTACCGCGCTTGAATGAATTAATGCACTCAAAGGTTTTGAACAATACATTAGAACAATATTTAAGTTTGTCGTTAAGAACGTTATTCCGATCACTCTTAAATGCATTATATATATGGAATTCCTCAACAGTGTTTATAAATAAAGATTTGTCACATATATTTAATATTTCTTCATTAGTTTGGAAGCTCTCAATGTTGTGATTGGCTTGCACAATGTGTTCAGCGAACTTTGATTTTTGTATTCCCATGGAGGATTTTGGGATGTGTTGAGAATATCTTGTTTTTTAAAGAACGGCCCGTCTGTCTGATGTAAAATGTGGGACAATCGGAACATTTTAGCTTATAGACACCGGTTAAGAGGGAATCTTGTCTATTTTTGTTGCGTGGTTGCAAGAGATTTTCTAATTTGTTGGACGTTCTGTTAGTGACTATTATGTTCTGTTTTTTCAGTTCTCGTTTAATTTAATACCACTGTATTATGCAAAATTTCAACGTACTCTAACAAATGTTTGTTTCTGTTCTGGGTTAATATTGCGTATCGTTTTTCTACTGTGTTTGTGTACGATTTTATCAACAGTGGCACTACTGTAACCATTAGCTAACGCAATGTGTTTGATAGTTAACAGTTCCTCATTGTAGTTCCCCGGTTTAAGGGGTACTGTCAAAAGTCTGTGTACCAAACTGTGGTATGCTGCCATTTTTACATTACCGTCGAAGATCGGAACAAGATGGCGTCGACATCTGTAGTTAAGTTAGGTTATTTAGATGACGTTGGTGAGAATGGTAGGTTAAGTCATCATATATTTTCCTGTACACTATAACAGTCATTACATTATATTAACATCGTAAAGATGGCATTGTCACCTGTGGTTAAGTTGAGTTATTTGCGATCGATTCTAATAGGTTCGGGCTATATATTTACATAACCTAATTTTATATTACGAGAGTTCGTTCGGTTAGGTAGGGGTAAGTTCGGTATATATCATTTTATAAACACACCGATATATATAATTTAATTTACATTACTATTTTGCGTTTCGGTCGGATAGACTCGGCTAGGTTCGGGTTACATTCAATCGTGCAGCATTACAGTGGCGCCAGAAGTCTGTCCATACAAGAAGTGTTAGTGTTTAGGCAATGGCGACAAAAGTCAATCCTTGGCCGTTCAATTGCACAACATTTAATCATCTTACAGTTAATCAGGAGGTAAGTACAGTAACAATAAAATTGATCGAATGTTACGGCTTCTATTGAATAGAGGTCGATTTCTACCAGGCAATGCGAACCAAAGATAGCGGAAATAAGGTAAGATAGTATAAAAGGTGTAATGAAATGAGAATAGTTTCTTGTACATTTAGTTATTTATCTTTAATTATTATCGAACCATTGTAATAATGCGTTACTATATTGCATAGAATACTTACAATTTAGCTCCAAATACAGTGTTACACACAAATAGATTAAGATAGCTTCTGTATATAGCAATTAAGTCAATCACACAACTAGGTTAACTTTATATTATCGAAGCATTTTAATTATGCGTTACTATATTGCATAAAATACTTACAATTAATTTTAGACTACCCTCCAAATAAAGTGTTACACACACATACACCTAGGTTAAGA
>JAGFPH010000941.1:86788-129669 GCA_018207615.1 Philaenus spumarius
GCCAGTCTGGAAGTTTGTTTACCGATCCACTTTAATCTTTACTGATATATCTAGGATGTGTTGTAGAAGTGACTGTCGTAGTTGGTTTTAATAATAAGGTTGCATTGGAACACTCAACACGGTTTCGACTAGAAAACCTCTCGAGTATTCTTTACGCCAGTCTTGATTCTGTTTACCGATCCACTGTAATTGATTACCTAATTATGCTCATCTATTCATTCATGTATAGTGAATTTTATAGTTTTCATTCTGTATTAATTTGGTGGGATAGCAATGACTATAGTACTTAATTCAATATTAAGTTCTGATGCTGTTGGTAAATTTCATAATTTATAACGTATTTAAATGTTATAAACATTTTGCTTCACAATTGTATTAAAAGAATAAAAAATTGATGTCCACCTTTTTATAGCATAATATTAGCATTTCCATAATAATTATAAACGGTAAAAAAATAAATTTTAAAATGTATTAAATTATATTTTATGAAATTACAATTAATAAACAAAAAAAAACAGGAAGGAGAATAGTGATACATAGTTAAATACAGTAAAAGAGTATATAGGTGGCATAGCAAAACACAAATATGAGAAGACAAATTTTTCAGTCACCTGCATGAACGAGGAATCGGAAGAATGGACAGGCTCGTTGTCCTGGAAATGTAGTTAATTTGTTTTTACTTCCCTATTCGTTGAGTTTGTGTTGACATTGATTTCGGCGTGTGTTTGTTTTCCCGCAGTTTTAAATTGAAATAAAGTTTTAACTGACAGAAGAAATATTTCCATTGAAACAAAGACTGGATAACTTGGTCATGCTGATTTTAATTGAGTTTCATCCCTTGCCCATCTTTAATTACCTTGTAATTTACAAATAAATGATATAAATCTTTTCTTTGTACAAAACCTTCTTTATTAAAGTACTTAACTATAAGAAACTTTAATCTGAAATTTAAGATCAGTATGATACTAATTTGTAAGCAAACATTTCTGCGTAGCGTTTATAAGCTATATTGGAATAAAGGGAGAAGTCTAAATTGTACTTTTTGGTTCTTAGAAAAATAAAATTTGTTTATTATATCATTTAAACTAGAACAATTTTACAATATGTATGTCTTTATTAATTACCGAAAAATGTATGTAGAACAACGTAATTACTAAATAATCATTGCAACAACCACACTGGGATGTTGATTAAACGTAATAGTTTCATGTTTAGTAAATCCTCCTGTGAGAAATAAGGTCAGACAAGCCAATATCATTTGGGCTAAGTTACTATGGTAAATTCATTCGTTTGAAATGTAGACATTTGCAGAACCGCTTGGACTGAGTGAAATTAAAGTAAATATTATATTTCGTTTTCTGGAATAATAATTTGATGAAACAACTGGACTAATGTGAATCGTTTTGTTCTCAAAAGTGGTTAACCTTCTAAAATAGCTCTTAGCTGGAATTCAGCGATAAGACTACTTTGTTTTTTTTTTTTTTTTATAAGCACCTATTAAGCAGAATTTGATTCTCTACAACTTTTAAATTAAACATTTTTCATTTAAAGTAGTCGTGTTTTGAGTTATATACAGAACATCACCCCCGGAGACATCACCTAACGAATGCAATTTGGGCAACCAAAGGTAACCTATTTAATGCCAATTTAGCTGAGAATATTATTTTGTTGTTTAATTCCGTATCTCAATAGTCTCAGTTTTATCAGTTCTATTGCTTAAGTTAATAATCAAAGTACATAGTGTACGGAATACGGTGCAAGACTACAGAACAAAAGCCAAATTGGACACCTAAAAGTAAAAAAAAAAAATGATTAATAAAAATTAAGGTATGAGGGAATCATCAGGGGAGACAGTTCGATCGATAATAAGAAGGTAAACGTGGCACAGACTGAAGAAACTGTGATGAAGATGTAACTAGTTTAAACTTCGACCTACAGTAAAATTACAATACTAATCTTTCTTTATATTCAAAAGGATTATACTTTTGTAATTTAAGTTATTACTTTTCAACATATAAACATTTTAAATGGACGCCATTAAAAAAAATCAAAAATTACGTTTTTGGTCAATTTACAAAAGCTACATAAGAAATGCGATTACCAAATTTGTTCTCGATATCTATTTAACAATAATTATAATTACCTTATTTTTTGGCGATGCTATCATTATTTATTTTAATATTGTAGTTTCCTCTTGTTTCTACATGACGCGTTTCAATTGTTTATCAGTCATTATCAAATGAACAGAATAGCTATCACACAAACCCTTAATCACAACACAAAGTAGGGCACATTTAAAATAAACATATTTAAATAACATGCACGGTTGACATGTTCTTGTTGAGACTCGACCGCCAATCCATTGTGTGCAAAATAGAGGTTATCTTTTAGTAAAATTATGATATTAACTGAGTTTATCTCTTCCGGTTAAATGTAACCTTAGATTGAAAAAAGTATAATTTACCTTAGTCAAACATTACCTTTAATTTTGGGTACTCTTGATAAAATAAAACCTGAACACAAAATTTCACAATACGTTGGCCTACATACTTATAGTTTGGTTACTGTAGCCCGTGCATAACTGAGGATGGCGACATTTTCGTTGAAATGCGTTCGAGGTTAGTAAAAGTATTTATTGTGAGATTTTGTGTTCTGGTTTTATTTTATCTAGTTACTTTCTCACAAGTCAAGCTCATTAGTTATTTATTATGTACCACTGGTTCTAATCTATAGTTAAGAAAACTCGTAGACTCTATTAGATTCCTAGGTCGTTACAAACCAAATATTACGTTTAAAGAAGATGAAAATTTTTAACAATAAATAAAGTAAATACCTAACACTGTTGTTATATTACGCGAGCGTTCATAGTTATCTCGAACAATTTCATATTTATTTATTGCAGATATATTTTAATAATTTGTAAAGATTTCTTGGGAACTATTTATTTTTAAAAATGCCAAAAATTTTGTCTTGAATAAGACAACTATCATATAACTAAATTAATTCATTTGCGAACTTAAAATAATCAGAATATATTCTTACAAAATATCACTTACTGAATTAATTTAACTACGTTAGTATCATCTTAGCAAAATATATACCTTTTTATACATGGTTTAGAAAATATGGAACAAACTTACAATATGGTTGCAATTACAAATAAATGCCTCTTCTCAACTTCTACAAGAGAAGTTATTAAACAAATTGTATACTTGCATTTTCTTAAAAACTTAACACGATTATTAAATGTATGTAGAAAAGTGTATTGAGCCACAAGTTAAACATTTCAAACAACAAATTATTGTTGTGATAATTTCTTATATTTCTTTAACGTATTCGCACAAACACACATAAAATCAAAGTACAAAAAAATTTTATATTATTTTGTAAAATAAATACATTTATATAATGCTACCTAACAGTAAAAGTAGCAAAAAAGTTGTATAACTTAACAAATTTAACTGTCCTTATTTTATGGTAAAACATTGTATCATTCAAAGCACTAACTTATACTTCACGTTGTAATTTTCTCAAATACAGTATAAACTTTCCACAGTATATCCTCATCTCTCAGTTCGTGTATATTTTTTCCCTGGAATTACGCCCGAATACTCTTTACGGCAACCTCGAGTTCTATTCACTAAACCACTTTAATGTTTGCTCAAGCATTCGCAACGCTTCAGGTTAAGTGAGTTTCAATGTTTTGACGGTAGGAGCGCAATTGTTGTATTAGTTGGTGACGTTATCAATTAATTATTTTGGTCTTTTTTAGGATTCAGAAGTATGGTTTCAAGTATTGCTGGGAAACAAAAGTTAGCTATTCATAAGAAATTACAAGTGTTCATAAATAATTTTGTAATTATGTACGAAGAAACAAAAACTTGATGTCGATTATAAGGTGCCACCGTGACTCATTTTGAATAAAACGTGATAAAAAATGATTAGATACCTATTCAATTTCGTGTCATTTAAAGGTGAATGAAACACTGTAGTCAGAATTAACTATTCAATGTCTTATTATATAAATGAAGAGGTAAGTGTTGTACCTTTTGGATTTTATAAAATAAGAATTAGTTCCTTTTCTGAAGAAAAGGAAAGAGAATTGCAACTTTAAATACGCGAAGCCAATTTCTCTAACGACATTCATTAGTCAATCACTAGAACAGTCGAGGCCGCGGAACAAATATCACTTAGACCGACAATCATTGTAATGTATTTGCAGATAATTTGTCTTTAGTTTAGATGAAGTAAGGATAACTTACTCTATTTTATATAAACATTTTAAAACGGAAAATGAATCTCAAATAAAAGTAAAACCATAAAAAACTTTACATTTTATTGTAAGATAAATTGTCGGCATTCTTGTTTTTATCCGTGTATGTGTATGCTGCTTGTATAATACAACTTTTTCAGAGAGTGAACTAAATTTCACCTGCAACATTTAATCTTTGGTATTTTTATTTAAAGTTGTATTTGTATTGAAATAACAAGAATCTACCAAACACTTTTACATTGGGCACGACGTATATCTTGATTTCCCTCGGCGATCACTATAACCACTCGTATTCCAGAGTTTACACAATAAACTGCTTGATTGTTTAAACAAATCAACCATTCAATCACTCAAAGCTTAAACCGTAGATTTTTTATTCTAAAACCTACAAGCTAAACTGAACGTGCTATTTATTTATCTGTTTATATTCAACAACGGAAAATAAATAACAATTACTACTATAGTAAAATGTCCATTTATAAGTAAATATTGAGCATGACTTGTGAAAAGATATGTTGATAGAATAAAACTTGATCACAGAATCTCACAACTATGTTTATTAATTCAAACTCGTTTCAATGAAAAAGTTGCCATCTTCAGTGATGCACGAGTTACAATAACCAAACTATAACATCTAAATACAATGCTATAACTTTACTATAATGTAACCTTTTTGAGGTTTTATGGTAGGATATTACACTGACTAATTAGTTCTTTACACGACCTTATAGTCCGCCTGGATCTCCAAAATCAATCAAAACGTAAAATACCATAAAATTTTCATTTGAAGTGCCCGTGGTAGAGTCGCCAGGTAGAGGTGCATACTATCAAACCAAGTTTTCCTCTACGAGCTATATATCAAACCTAATTTTGGAAATTCCTTTAACTCACGCCAGCGATTGAGCTGCGTTATCAAATTTTTATTCTTGTGGCTATTGCGGAACCATGTACTGGAAAATATTGTAGGAATTTATTATGATTTTGTAAATTTAGATGAAAATATTGTTTACGAAAATCACCTTCACACATACCGCCTCTAATACTGCATCTGACAGGGAATGTAATGCTCTAATTTCCTTATGATAATTACTTGTATATTTTTTTTAGTTTAAATGCGTTAATATTTGTCAGCTTTCCATAAGTAGAGTAATAATAGAATTTAAATTTAAATGAACTTTTAGCAGCGATTACAAACTACTTTCTCTAAATGTAACAAAATAAGGTTTTTGTTATAACTCTTAACCAGCAACTTATTGGAAGATAATTTAGGTCATTTAATTAGGATTTTTATCAGTCGAGGATTAGATTGTTATAATTTATTTGATTGTTACATTTTAGTTATATTGTAAACTATGCAGTTAATAATATTTTTATAACTCAAACTAGAAAATATTATTTTTTTATATTTTAATAAGCTAAGAAGATATTTAAAAAAATAATAATAAAAGACCAAGATCGCATTGACTTATCCGGCATAGCGTATGTTGAAGTGAACTATTTTCCAATAGGCCCTAGACAAGGACTGCTTGTTTCAGGAGTACAAAGGCGGATTTAATGAAGTAAGGCTTTAAGGAAAGGTTGTAAGCACTGGGAATTTGGGATATGGATTTAATTAAACTGAGATTCATGTTTGTGCTGCGGTTTAGAATGTGATCAATGATGAAATGTTAACATTAATAAAGCCATGCTTTCCTTTTTATATCACACTTGATAAACTGAACTAAAACTAACATATACACAATTATTACGCTAATACTGTAGCATGAATAATTATGGTAGTACAATATATTGTTTTTACTTGAAAGTACGTTATAATAGTATATATTCAGGACTGTGAATATCGCAATGTCAGACTTATATTCTTAAAATTGATACCCATCTATCTATAATTATATACAAAAAGTGTTCTATTTATTTGTATAATTTACAAGAACATTATACTTATGAAAAATGTAAAACGACAATTTTATAAATGTATATTTGTATGGCAACTAAGTTGTGCAGGAATTAATTTGCACTAGATTTACAGTACATTTTATTGTTCACATTTTGATATAACGTTGATGTAATGTATCATTGTTTTCAAAAATTAATACATACAGTCAATTAAAATATTACGATTTAGAAATTAAAACTAAAATTTAATCTAACTGAAATTTGTGTAAACCAACGTAAAGTTTTGAGATTGAATACGTGGTTAGATATCAACAATGCTTAGTGTTTATACTTTAAATTTCTTAGCAAATTATGATATAAATAATAATAACATAATTAATAATAATAAATCACATTGGAATCACTCGCTTGGCAAGTTTGCACCTCTATCTTGCGGCCCAGGATTATGGACGGCTTCGCTTCGTTTGAAGCGGACAAACTTGACCGTCGGGGATTTGAACTTGTTTTGACAATTTACATATTTTAATAGATTTTTGAAAGTTGAGTAAAAAACAAATTGTGCAGAATAATCTTATATATTAAATTTTTAGATAAAACTTGTAAAATATTTTATTTTAGTTCAAAACATAAAAAAATATACTTCCTGTAAAAATTTCTGGTTTGGGATTTTTTGTCCATCGAATTCGTCCTAGCCACTTTAAAGTCAACGTGAGTACCAAATTTGGAAAAAATCGGACTTAAAATGCTGCCGTTGTAATGGGCTCACACATATACATATTCCTATGGAAATTCCCTAATAAGTTATACTCCGTCTTTGATTACACTTCCAATAATATCGCTCTCAGAACCACTCCCAGTTGTTGATTACCTTCTACAATTTATATTTCCATTGAATTAAGTTGTATTTTAACCATCAGGTTTTGATATTGAAATGAATTCAATAAATGTAATTTACAGAAGGTGTGTTTCATTAGTAAAAGTGTACAAATGTACTTACTGCCATACGTGCTGAGAAAGTGTTTTTAACATGTACATTTTGTTCAGGGTTTTAATTAAACATTGTAGATTATAAGCGTATTTGAAGAGTAAACAATCATAACTTATCCGTTTCGTTCATTCGTTGCTCGGATAACTATGCTCGGAAATTCAAAATTGAGTTATGAGCAAGTGTTACAAATTGAAATTTCCGTAGAAATATTCTATAGGTAAGAATTGCTAAAGATCTCTTTTTATTACATGAATATTACAATCTTAAGCTAATGCATAAATTATTAATACATATTACAAGTGAGTAAAAGACATGTGTTGAAGCAATACCACCTAAAATACAAGGCCTACGGACTCTGACGTCACAGTGACGTGACGTCAGCACAAGAAGGCCATTCATTTTCTCGTCAGATAAATCCGATAGATGTCGCAGCTTATCTCAAGCATTGTTTTACATGACTGGTTAAGATCAAAATATTTTGAGATTACCTTGTTTTTGTTTCGTTTTATTTGATTTGTGTGCTTTATTTATTGTAAACATATTCTATAAAATGCCTAGTAAGTGTTGTGTTTCTGGTTGTAAAGGAAATTATATAAATGGACAAAAGGTCCATATTTATTTAGTTTCCCAAATAAGTTAACTTATTAAATAAATGGATTGCTGCTATTCCCCGTGCAGCATTAACACCAACAAAATATTCCAAGGTTTGTGAGGTTCATTTTATTAAAGAACATTTTTATATGGACAGTTACAGAACAAAATTTTCAATCAGGACAAATTGTTACAGTAAATCTAAAGTATCCTCGCCTTCATACAGATGCAGTCCACATAATCTCCAAAATACTAAATTTCGAAGAGCAGAGATGAAAAAAAGAAGTTAATTGAGCAAAATATTTTATATACTGCCTTAGAAGAGAGTAAAAAATAATATTTAAGATACAAATAAACAACAAGTTACTGGAATTATGCGGAGTTCCTAAATATTTAAAACTTTTTTAATATTCCTGAAGGTTGGGTCAAAATTTTAAATAAAACCAATGTAACAATGTTTAAATTAGAATACAAACCAGGACACATTGTAACCTATGAAATTGTAATAAATGAAAATTTGAAAGCAGAATTATTTTGTATGGCTTGGAATGTGATTAATGTTACCTGAAAGTAAAAAGAGAACATCATTTATTACAAACAATATAAATGAGATTTATGAGATATTGAGTAAAATAGAAGCATGTTCATCAAGTGATTTAAATGATATTAGACCTATTGGCAATCACAAGAAATAAATAAAAACGCAATTCATAAAGCATGTTTTATAAATCCTTTTAAATATAACTGATGACAAAGATACAGGATTAATATTCATTTCTGAACAATTAATTGCAACTGCATACCATTTCAGAAGAAAGATACAAATATTCATGTAGCACCTTGATTTTTGACCTCATAATGTTTACAATTAGTCCTCATGCTTACACATTTTTAAGACATTTATCTTCTCTTATATTACCACACCATGAAACTATTAAGTCATTTTGTAATACATTTCTAAGTGATCCAACTTTGGAAGAATGACGATGTTTTCTCACATAGGCAAGAAAAGTTTTTAAATACATAAAAGAAAATGAAAAACACATGATATTATTAATAGATCAAATTCACATTAAACAATACTTAGATTAAAAAGCTGGGAATATTGTAGGTACAGCTTGTAGTAATACTTGTTTAGCATCTACCGCTTATGTTTTTATGATAACCTGCTTTAACCCAAGTATTAAAGAAGTTATACATATATCACCAATGCCTGATGTAGATCATGACATATTCTTCAAGTTCATAACTACTAATTTAGAAGAAATAGGCTACAAAATATTTTGCGTTATCAGTGACTTCAATGCCATAATATTAAATAGTAAAGCAATGAGAATGTTTGCCCAGAACCAATCTATAAACATTGTGTATCATCACACTTGCGATAAAGATAGGCTTTTGTTTTACTTAATTGATTCAGTTCACTTGTTAAAGTTTATTAGAAACAACTGGATAAATTCCAAACCAGACAAAATTTTTTCTGGCAAAGGTTGTAATAATAGAAAGCTTAGTATCCTGAAGCTGTAGGCTAATAATTACAGGTATGTTAGTTCTACTATTGAAATTATTTTGTTTTTCTAAAAAAATATAGCATGCAATTTGAAAGGCTACTAATTTTAATTAGGTCATATAGGCTACAATAGTTTTATAAAGTTAATATATTTTAAAAAAAGCAAATAGCGTAATGTGTACAACAAAAAATTCAAAACGTATATTTTAACATTTCATATTTCAAGATTAAATCTTTAAGTCTACTCATGAAGGTGCTGAATAACTGCCGGGGTGTACTAAATATATTAGTAGAATTTTATTTAGGCTCAGCCATTAGCTCCGCCTCACGCGCTACTTCATTCGGCGTGCTGCGAAAAACCTTGCGGTCGTAAGTTAAAACTCCCCAATTGAATATGAAGCGATTATATTTATGGTGTTTTATGTTTCGGTCGTTTATGGGAAAACCAGAAAGGCTATAATGTAGGGTTAAAAATAATAAATGTGCAGAATAGTCTCATATATTAATTGGTTTAGATAAAACACTAAAACGTTTCATTCTACTACTAAAAATCACAAAAATATGCAAAACTTCCGATTTTTAGATTTGTTTATAATAAACTCGTTTGGGTGACTTAGAAAACCAATGAGTGTTCCTATTTTGGACCAATTCGTACGTTAAATGTGTGTTAAAGTACGAACCCATTAATACATATATAAAGTATTTCGTATTCGCTAATGAGATTCTATCAATGTTATTTGTGAAGTAAATATTTTAGCGAGTCAATCTATTAATTTGTATGCGATATTTTGTCAAAATCGTCTTAAAACAAAGTTGTAATACTGGCTCTGACAGGCAGTTTCAATTAACAAGAAGTTTAACCAGTGGTTTCATAAGCCTTGACATTTAAAAAGCTCTTTTTCCATACAATTTTGAACTAACTGCCAGCGTATATACTGTAAGAAGTTATATTACAAGAAAAGATGCTTATGTAATTTCGATAAGTGACTTCAATATACAATTATACATTAACAATGATTTATAATTAAACACTTGCCCATAAAAAAATACCTGTAAACTGATATTATCAAGAAGAACATGTTTAATTATTCACCACGCTTTCATGAACAGTAGTAATCCATACAAAGTTTTTAATAACGTATAAAGTTTGCGTGGTATTATAATTAAGTTCAACAGCGGAGGGTCATAACCGCTTGGTAACACTTAACAGTCTATCCTAAACTTTTGTCAGGAAGTATCATACTTGTAATATCTGCGTTGATGGTATTAGTATAATAATTTGACTCTATGTGTACAAACTGAATTAAAGCAGAGAATTTTGTTTGTGTAACTTTGCCGGTTTATCTGCATAAATCTACATTGATATTACATTAATAATAATGGCTGTAATTATCATTTTGTTACACTCTTTTGATTGTTTTTAAATTTGGAAATTGGTTCGACATTCAGTTATTGTTTTAGAAAGTCAAATTTGATATTTATTTTATCGTTATTCACTAAACACTTTTTATCGTTATACAATTTTGAATTTTTAAGTGATTATGAAGTAAAATTTGAGAAGAATATTTATTTAATGTTTTATCAATTAATTTTCTTTTAATATTTAAATTTCGTTAGCTTATAACAATTTAGATATAAAATAAAGTATTTAGGTGATTAATAAAAATATCTAGGTTATTTCAGTATTTTTTATATTTTAAAACAAAAGGTTCCATGTTTTTTTGAATTGTAATAATTAAATCATGTGAAGTGCTGAAAAGAGTGAACATAACTCATAGTTATGTTACATACTAGTAAGCCCCCTTGTAAATGAGGTACAATCATTTAAGCAAATGTTTATTATTGTGCATTTCAAAATTCACTCGAGTAATCATCGTCAGTAGGATTATATTAATCAACTGGCTGTACCCGGCCACGCGTTGCTATGTCTCATCTGGTTAAATAGAACATAAAGAAAAGACAAAGCACGATTTTCTAATATATTTCATTTAACAATACTTGAGGTACGCAATATTTTTTTCAATTAATGGGTGGGAATTTCAATTAATTAGGCCTACATGTTCAATAACAATGTCAAAGTGGAATGAGCAATATGGCAGCTATTCCGGATGATGGAAAAGCTAAGGCTATGCCATTTTAGAATCAAATTATGGCCAGAATCAATTTAATCAAGAATGAATTACCATCAAGTTCCTCATCAAAGTTTCAAATTTCTTCTAAAACTAGATTTAGATAAAACTAAACTTTATCTGCACAATAAATTTTGATAATTGGCAAAATGAATGATTGACTTATTGTAGGAAAAAGATAATTATTGTTTTACTATCTCACTTTATATTTAGTCTGTAATACTATATTATACTACTAGCTAGAACTCTAGATAATTCCATGTGTAAATTATATTATGTTTGCTTATACAAGTTTTTACAAAAAGTTATATCTTCTATCTGAAGATATGAATCATAGTATATTTATAACTTTTAAACTATACCATTTTATTTGACAATTTTTTAATTTGTTAGAATGCTATAGTAGTATAGTTTAAATTTCCACAGTTGTCTGATTTAATCTCAAACATAATATGATTAATATTAAGTTTCAAATCTCTAATCCTATTTTAATTGGAAATTAATCCGAATCAGAAATTGTAGCGATCGTATCTTAGAATCTGAAATGGGGAAAATAAATCCAATTATCTGATACTTTGTATGTATCAAGTTTGTCTTTCTTTCTTCTTAAGCATAAAACCATTCGACCACGCAGCAGAATTGCTGTCCAAGTTCTTCGACCTCGTAACAAAGCTGACCCACGGTAAAATCCCCCTCTAAATTTTAACAAAGTACTTTTACGGTACTTTAAGTTTTAATCGTTTTTGGGGGCAACCAGAAATTCTATAAGTTTGTACAAAAAATGTTAATGTTTAGAATAATCTACTACATTTGTATTTTATATAAAACCAAAACAATTTTAATTCTAGTACGAAAAATCTGAAAACATTTTTAGGCCTACTTCCGTTTGTTGTATTTTTGGATAATGAACTCGTCCGAGTGACTTAGACAAATAACGTGTGTACCAAGTTGGGACTAAATCAGATGTCAAATACGGCCGTTAGTGTGAGAACACGAACATTCTTACATATATCTATAACTTTTTTAATTACACACGAAAACGTGTTTTGGATATCATTATTGGCGCTCATTTACCACTCCCGGACCTTAGGCCTCACCATAAGATTGACTGCACTTATTATCTTTCCTATGAAGAATCGCTAATAAAACCTAAATACATTTTGTAAAAAATTTGTTTCTGGCATTCTTAAACTTTAATTTGGTATGTTAAATGTTCGTGTTAAAAAAAAATAAATCAGAAGGAAATTATGTAACTTTAAATTGCAAAATAGGATTTACAAACACAATGTTTGGAATCCAGCATTAAGTATTAAATTTGTATCAGTCAAATGCTGACAATTGAAGTAAGTCGATAAAGTAATTCTTAATATTTTGTGTATAATGTATCACATTCTTTACAAGGGAGATAATCTTGTATGAATAAATTAGTAACAACCAAGGACGCTATTCATTAGGCCTATCAAACTTTCGTCTTATTTTACCATCCCCTAAATATCGGGCCTAGAGTAATTTGCATTTAGAGTGGTTGTTTAATTTTATCTTTTAACATAATTAAAGCGAAAGATATTAAAACTACACTGAGAGACTAATACGTTTTATGAAAATGTATACTTATGGGTGTTGTTAATAGTTGAGTTTAAAAAGTTTATAACTGTTATCTAGATAATGATTTCTGAGTATTAATATTACATAGTTTGAAAGTTCGGCATTGTAAAGAAATGCATTATTATTAATGTAATTTATTTAAACATTTAACTTATAGAGTAATTCAATTTCCAAATGCCATAATTTTTACTTAGACCGTGATTTGTTAAACATAGCTGGCTGATTTTGCCTGTATCATGTAATAATGTGCTACAGAATTATCAAGTTTCGTTCTATTATTTTGTATTAAACTAGAGGGTACCGCCTCTTGTAGTATTTTTGTAGTTATATTTAAACATTACGCATAAATATATATATATATTGTATCTAATTTATATGTATGACTTGTTTTTAAATACAGACAATTATATTATAATTCACCAATAAAATACTTGCTTACTATCTATCCCGCTCTCATGCATATTTATATTTTGGTTGAAATATTTACAACTAGGCTAATATTTTGAATTGTTATAATGTATACTTTCAGAACGGCTTAACTGATTGTATCAATTGTCCGTTTTAAAAAGGCGGCCGTGTAAACATTTAAATAACTCAAAAACATTAACGTCAAGAGAAAATTTGTGTAGCCCGTTTCATTTCCTATATAATGGAATGTCAGAACTTTCAAATAAAGGTAACGCCCACTAGAACAAAGCGTAGGCAATAATTACTTTGCAACACCGATATGTACAGTAAAACAACTTCCGTTAGCATTAATTAGTTTGATACAGTCTGACACTGTAAGCAATGCACACTCAATTAGGCAGTTTTACTGTCATCTATTGTTCGACAATTTTGACGGTCATAAAATTTGATAGAAAATCATACGGGCTACAAAATATTTTCTACAAAATACAAAGCCAAATTCTACGTTATTTCTAACCAAATGACCACCCCGTGAATTATCTTCATGCATTTAAGAAACCTCCCTGCATACTGTATACACACGGTGAAAGATATACAATGTTTAGATCGCGAGCGAAGTGAGTATATTAATGACGTGTTATTCAGACTTATTATTCAGTGTTATTCAGACAAAAGTGTAAGTTAACCAGTAAACTAGCCAGCGGCTGAGAAGTTCCCCCACCAACTCTACTCTATTAGACTCCGACTAGGGTCATACAAGGGATCACTTTTAACCAATTTCGCAGCATTTGTACTTAAATCTGAAATATAAGTTTTGAAGCTCATGATCTATAATTTCAGAATCCATTAAACAAATTTAATCGCTCATAACAAATAATTTATATGCTTTTCTCAAGATAAATTGTTTAAACAGTTATTATGCAAAACAAAATATATATCCGACAATGCAACATTTGTGCATGGTTAATCTTCATCGCATTAATTGCCATTTTACACAATTAATTCCGATACTTAAACTTTTACAATGTGAGAATTATGAATAACAAAAAAAAACATTGAATTGGTTTTTAGATTTTTTTAGTCAAAACTGCACGATCAAAACTTACAAAGTCTCATTTGAAAGGTATTTCAATTTCCGACAACTTGTTAAATGAAATCAAAGTGTTTCATAAAATGATTTAAAAAATATAATCCAAAAAATAAATAAGAGTTTCACAGTTGTTATTGTTTTAATAATTCCACAATAAAAAATCATCTACAAACTATACCTCAAGTGATCACGTAATCGGTTTGTTGTTATTTTTTTGTATATACAAAAATCTCTTTTGACTGTTCTAATACGTTCCATTTTTGCGTAATCGTGGAAATACTTTTGTACGGAAATGTTCGTCGTACTCTAAGTTTGTGCTAGACCAGTTGAAGTTTAGAAACGGAGTCTGTCTAACCACAGCACAAGTATGATTTATCGAAGGTTTTATAAACAGTTTAATGTTATTGACTAAAATATATACAAATTTATGTTTCTTGTACACTTTCAAGAACAACTGGAACCATTGCACTGAAATTTTCACAGTTTGAATCATTAATCACGCTTATAGTTTCTTGGATTCGATTTTTTTCATAAATCCTTTCAATTGGACAATTTTCAACCAATCAGAAAGCTTATTTAGCAATAAATATATCTATTATAAATCTATATATCTGTATAAAGATAACAGAGAAAACTATGAAGTTTCTTTGAGCATTTCGATAAATTGTTTTAGATTTCATATTTAGATACGTTCTGAAACGACCTCAGATTCCGGCACTCCATTGTCCAAGTAATGGTCTTGTATTAGGTACATTTGTTTAATACAATTTAAATATCTTTTTATACACTTCTATTTAGAATATAATAAATAAGCATTATTTTACTCCCATTGAATTTAGAGAGTTGAACATTTTAAAATTTATTCCACACAAGTTACAAATAAAAGAAAACTCACCAAATGAAAATGCAATCACCAACCTAGTCTCTAGTGGTTGATGAGAATTTTAAAATCATTTGCATTAGAATATCATAAAATTTCCCGGGAGAGTTTAAATTTCAGAATGTATACCATTTGTAACGCCCGCTTGTGTAACTGACTGCAAACAAAAGAACGTCTTCCATTCCCACTCACATGAAATACACCTCAAACACCCGAATTGCTTATCATTTACATAGGCCTAAAAGCGAAACATAAATTCACTTTAACTAAACTCGTTGTGCGTTTTTGGGTCATAGAACTCGGATCTGAAGTAGTTTGTTTTTTAAAATTCCGTGTTATGGTAAGGAGCAGTTATCTGCGAGCGAAGCAGCCGGCTTCTGCTAGTATATAAATTGTAGTTTTTTAACGACGTCTACAACGGAACGAAGTATGAAGAATGTTGTACCGGACCTGAAGATGACCGTATACAGTTCAAACCGGTAGCCGTTAAGGTAAAATTAACTGATTATATTCAGAATCCTGGATGCTAACAACACTATGAAAAATTATTTTGAATTAGTATATGATTTTTTTTTTAAATAATTACAATATACATATACTCACTACTAAAATTGGAAAATATTTAATTGTATCCTGGATTAATTTCTTACTCTGTATTACGCTTAAAGTGCTGTACAATATTTCGAAGTAATTGTCTTGTTATTGTATTGCCTAACAATAAGATTTTAGAAATACAGACCAAAGCGTTTTCAATTCTCTATTTGTAACTCGCAGTCAGTGAGTGGCATAACGTGTACACTTCCGCAGACCCCAGGATGCGTGGGCCCACGGTGCGAATCGGATCGAGAAGGCCATGGGTTATTATAAAAAAAATAATAATATAAAATAAATAAAACTTTAAAACTATAACATTATTATTTGTAGTTTTATTGTATAACCATGTCTTATTTTCGAAAATAAAATTAAAAATACAAATTTTGCTTATGTTAAAATTTTTGTTTGCAACAGAAAATTTTTAAAAAATGAGAAAGTAAAGAAGCATTTTGATGAAAGTTTTCAAGACGAGAAGTAACAGACAGCGTTAAAAGTACCGGTATCTGTTTTTTTTATGCAACTCTGGACACAGTGATTTCCCAGTTAACAATTAGATTGGCAGCTATGACAAAAATCAGTAGCATTTTCTCAGTTCTTTACCCAACATTTTTATTGAAGTGAACCTATATTGAATTGTCTAAGAAATCGAACTGGTGTAAATTAAAAAAAAACTTCTGTCGACAAATTTAAAATTTTGTTAGATACACTACTAAAATATCATGTTAATTATCTAAATTTTATTTTACGTGTTTAAATTTGAATTGTAATTGTGAAGGCTTCTTTCATCAAAACAAGTTATTTTATCTGTCCAAATAAATAAAGCCTACGGTTGTTCGTGTTTGTGTTGAAAAAATTTACTCAATAAACTGGGGCCCTATATATTTTTTTTTTGCTGGAAGGCCGGCCGAAAAACGTTACTTCACTTGCAGTGGCGCCATAAAGCGGGAATTGCTGTTCGCGAAAAGTCTCACGGGGATTATGCACGATTGCCAACACTGCAAGAATTTCACTGTAGAACATTATGGTCAAGACAAGTCGAACCACGTTGGGGCGATGCTTATTGTTTTTAATACAACTGCTATGTGCCAATGTTAATACATTTCCGCTGTCCCCAATACGACTACTGATAATAATAATTATTATATATGGCAGGTACCATCCATCTTGTAGGCTAGTAATAATAATAAATATAAGTAGAGGGGCCTCAATCTTGGAGTGTTATGAGAGGAGAGGAAAAGATGGGCCCCACGCTTTGTTTGTTGTGTCTGACATCTTGCGTTTTATTTTATGATAATTTTTAATTTATTTTTCTGTTATTCTTATTATTATTACAATTATATTAATTATTCTTGTTTTACTATTTTATTTTTATGTATGTATTTAATGCAATTGTGTATAATGGGATTAGTTGGTAGAGAGGACTGGACAATCCTAACTTCGCCCTACAAGAAAGAATAAAGGCAAATATTAAATAACAACAACGGAAGTAAACAAATCTAGACCTATGTTGCATCATTGTATACCCTACATGATTTATAAAGGTTCAAAAGAGATAAACACACTTTTCGAGGGAACAAAGGTGCACAAAATAGTTGTTTCATTTATACATTATATTCAGGGTGTCACAAAAAACCTTGGAGCACTCTTATAAATCGGATTCTATGCATTAAGTTATATCCACAAATATTGTATAGTTTATATAAAATATTGTCAAGGTTAAGTTAGCTGAGTAAGCCATAAAAGCGAGTTTGTAAACTGTTGTCGAAGCGAAGCAGTCTATAATCCGAGGCCGCTAGGTCGAGGTGGAACGGGTTAGGCTTGTTATCTAAACAAATACATACAGGAGATTATTCTGCACATTATGTTTTTTACACGATTTTTGATATAAAAGTATTCGGTTCAAAACCATATGGGGGTGCTGCAACCGAAACGAAGAAATCCATAATCCAAGGCCGCTTGGTCGAGGTGCAAACTTGTAGACCAACTTTCCAAATAGTTGGTTGAAACCGAAAAACATATAAAATTTAATTTGGAAATTCCTTCAACTAACGTCAGCGGTTCAGAGGTGTGGTCGTATTATTGTTGTTGAATTATGTCTATTATTTAATCATAATGGGTTGATTTGGGTACATAGGCCTACCTTAACTATGAGCCCTTGCTTGGATTACCAGTCCAGGAATATCTTTAATCTCTTTCTTGGTTTCAAATTTCAACTTTTATAGTCTTTAAAGCGTCTTTACATTAATCCTTTTCAATTTCCTTTGCAGATTGAAGAACACACTACCAATAGTTAAATAAAGCCCACCTCTATTAATTAGCCTATAGATATTGAGATAGTATTTGTTTTAATCAGTTTCACTCCTAATACCTTTTCTACTTTTGATCATGATGTCTTTTGGGGATGGGATTTGTAAGTGTGATTAGGTGTTGGAGAACTGCTAAGTGTTATTGGTTTAAATTATGTCTTTATTTTGTGAAAATAAATTGTTTTGAGATGAAGAAATGTTATAAAAAACTTTAAAGGTGTGAGCAAATTTATTTAATTAAATAAATCAAAGAAAACACTTAAATAACTCCTTTTTGCAATTAAAATCTAAATTTTATATTCTCAATCTAGGCATACTAATTGAAATTCAGAACAACTCACGTGAGCCAATCACATCGCATGTAGGAGAGAGGCTTACGTAGTAAAGATGCCTTGATCGTATTGAGATTTATCGTTCGGGACTTGGGTTTTATATTTATACTGACGTAACGGTGCTTATTTCATGTTATCGACAAATACTTTTTACATGTAAAAAGGTTGGTTCCTACTATAGGCCACATTTAATTTTCCATTTAGAATGTAATTTTCTCGTATTTGAATTTCTTATGCCGTCTTCCGTTTTATTTATAATCGAATCGGCCTACTGAATTCTTGATTTTAAATGCTAAACTTCGTCAAATGATTTCGTATATGGTTGATATTTTAATTTTAGTGCATGGAAATATTAATTTTGACACGTTTTTATGGGGGTTCGAAAAGGTCGGGAAGTATTTTTAATTAAATTCAATAGGTCCGGAAGTCGTGATTTGGCTTTGTTTTACGTCTTGTTCACCGTTGCTAATAATTGCTGCTAGGTGGCAGGCGTATCGTCTTGATTAAATGAATTACATTCCTGACATGTTTACTATCTAACCCGCTGTCATGAATATTTATATTTTGGTTGAAAAATTTACAATCAGGCTAGGTGAATATTTTGAATTGTTATAATGTATACCTTCAGAACGGCTTAACCGATTGTATCAATAGTCCGTTATAAAATGGCGGCCGTTTAAACATTTAAATAACTAAAAAACATTAACGTCAAGAGAAAATGTTTGTAGTCCGTTTCATTTCCTATATAATGGAATGTCAGAACTTTCAAATATAGGTAACGCCCACTATAGAACAAAGCGTAGGCAATAATTAATTTGCAACACCGATATGTACAGTAAAACAACTTCCGTTAGTATTAATTAGTTTGATGCGTTACAATACAGTCTAACACTATCAGCAATTCAAAACGTATATTTCAGATTTAAGTAAAAATGCTGCGAAATTGGTTAAAAGTGATCCCTTGTATGACCCTAGTCGGAGTCTAATAGAGTAGAATTGGTGGGGGAACTTCTCACCCGCTGGCTAGTTTACTGGTTAACTTACACTTTTGCTCTAATGACAGGTCTATATGTTGGATTAGATTTAAGTCTGAATAACACGTAATTAATATACTCACTTCGCTCGCGATGTAAACATTGTATATATTTCACCGTGTGTATACAGTATGCAGGGGGTTTCTTAAATGCATGAAGATAATTCACGGGGTGGTCATTTGGTTAGAAATAAAGAAAAGCTTTTTATTTTGTAGCCCGTATGATTTTCTATCAAATTTTATGACCGTTAAAATTTTCGAACAAAAGATAACAGTAAAACTGCCTAATTGAGTGTGCATTGCTGACATTGTCAGACTGTATTGTAACGCATCAAACAAATTAATACTAACGGAAGTTGTTTTACTGTATATATCGGTGTTGAAAATTAATTATTGCCTACGCTTTGTTCTAGTGGGCGTTACCTTTATTTGAAAGTTCTGACATTCCATTACATAGGAAATGAAACTGGCTACCAAAATTTTCTCTTGACGTTAATGTTTTTGAGTTATTTAAATGTTTAAACGGCCGCCATTTTAAAACGGACAATTGATACAATCGGTTAAGCCGTTCTGAAGGTAAGAATTATAACAATTCAAAATATTCACCTAGCCTAATTGTAAATATTTCAAACAAAATATAAATATGCATGAGAACGGGATAGATAGTAAACATGTCAAGAATGTCATTCATTCAATCAAGACGATACGCCTGCTACCTAGCAGCATTTTTTCGCAACGCTGAACAAGACGTAAAACAAAGCCTATTACTGTTCCTATTGAATTTAATTACAAATACCCGTCCTTTTCGACTACCCATGAAAAAGTTTCAAAATTAATATATCCATCCACTAAAATTAAAATATCAACCATATGCGAAATCATTTGACGAAGATTAACATTTAAAATCAAGAATTCAGTAGGCAGATTCGAATATAAATCCAACGGAAGACGACATAAGAAATTCAAATACGAGAAAATTACATTCTAAATAGAAAAATAAATGTGGCCTATAGAAGGAACCGACCTTTTTACATGTAAAAAGTATTTGTCGAAGACATAAAATAAGTCCCGACCGATAAATCTCAATACGATCACGGCATCTTTATTGCGTGCGATGTGATTGGCTCACGTGAGTTGTTCTGAATTTCAATTAGTATGCCTAGATTAAGAATATAATATTTAGATACAAGATTTTAATTTCAAAAAGGAGCTATTTAGGTGTTTTCTTTGAATTATTTAATTAAATAAATTTTCTCACACCTTTGAAGTTTTTTATAACATTTCTGCTTCTCAAAATAAATTATTTTCATAAAATAAAGACATAATTTCAACCAATAACACTTAGCTAGCAACATCCTCTGTCTAGAGACTGTAAGTTAGAACTACAGTACTTTTTGTATATAAGGTCGCAATTCTGTGATAATTTACTATGACGTAATGTTTAATTTGGCAGCCATAGTCAACTCGAGGATTTATTTGATTATTTCATGGCATACAATATTGCTTTATTTGGTTCATTATAATTGTTTTAATATTAAACGTCTTGTAATAATATTTTACATTTTTCACGTAAAGTTTAATGATTTCTATCATTAATTTTGTTTAGAAAAATATTGTTTCCTCATTAGTGCCTCTTAAGTGATTCGTTTCTTTTATTTCGAGTTTTATTTCTTTTGTATTTTCTAAAATATGTATTTCTCTCGAATATTTTTGGTGTCTTAGAGTTAGTGTAACGTGTATTGCAGATTATAAAAAAAGTTTGAAAAATCTTTGATCACTGCGTTCGCCATCGAAACCAAATTGTTAACATTTTCTAATTAACCTGAAGTTTTATAAGCTCTGTAAAATATATCTATACAATATCAGCTTTATTTCTAAATAACTGTCCAATGAGCAGAGTGCTTTGCCAAATTAGGTCTGATTTTTTAATTGGCCTGTCACATTTATGACAAGTCAGGAATTCATTGGAGCGTGTTGTGCCACTAACATCAAATTTTGATAGTCATGACTGTAATCTATGTAGCTAGTTTAACATGATATGTATGTAATATAATTAGCTGATTAAATATTAAAATTCAAGAACCATTAAGAAATGATTCATTACAGTTTAATTAGAAACTCACGGAGGGAGTACACGAGAGAAAAACATTACATTCAATACCTTCTACACGGTTTTAATAACTTTATTAGGCCTACGTCTTGATGAAATTTGTGGGAGGCAAGTTAGGGGTAAATTAGGCGTTTTACACCTTCCTTTGTGTATGTTACTCGTAATTTGAATTTAAAAGAAACTTTTTACATTATCCAAAGCTCTTTAAAACTTACTGAACATAAAACTTACGTGTTGGTAAATATCTAAATAAATTCATTCTGTTATGATTACACCTCAATTAAAATACTTATTTCCAAGTACGGTAATTAGTTTCTAACTAAAAAGTACCTAACATAATTTCAACCTATAACACTTAGCAGCTCTCTAACACCTATTCACACTTAGAAATCCCATCCCAGAAGACATCAAGGTAAAAATGGCATTGTGATTGATTTCCTGAAGACAAGGGAATAGCTTAAAAAGAAGTATTGTTACATTATGGAGTTAGCTACAGTCCAGTACAGTTTGGCTGGTGAAATTTGAAAGACAAGATCCTGATTTTCCTAGTATTTCGTACAGTAATTGTTCTATGTTAAACCTAATTCAAATAAACATTTTTTTAAACATTACTCGTTTCAATATCCCAGAAGGAGAACTAATAATTTGGTGAGATCTATCCAAACATTAATATCCCACTTTATGTTCTTGCAGTCAAACCTATTTGTGAATATCCGAATCTATTACGATAAAAGGCTAACCCTATCTCATTTTTTAATTAATGACTGTGAGATTTATTAACTGTATATGTTTAATTTTTTAACTTTGTGCATAACTTGAACACTGTGATTCCATTTTTCAACACTACACACATACATCCATACCAACACCAATAAACATTTTGTATTATTCATTTCAACTTTTCATTAACATTTGTATATATGAATATTTAATTTTTTTAACATTTAATAACAAAAATATTTTATGCTTATTCATTTGTCTTTTGGGAAGAGTCGGCACCGACCTCCCGAGATAATTTTCTTATGTGTTTCTTGTAGAATAAACTGGCATAAAACAAATAGCTGTGTATATCACAATAGCCTAAGCTATTATTTATAAATTTTCCAAATATTTATAAAAGAATTTTGATCCTAGTTATAAAAAAAGATAATTTATGTGTTTTTTGTTATTAACCTTCAAAGAACAATTAATGAACTTTTATTTAAATATAAACCTACTGTAATTTTGAAAAAGATGTAATTAAATTGTAAAAAAAATAAAGAAGAAAGTAAAGCTACCATTTTATAAATATTACTTGTGTTGACCACTAATTCTTTTACATATTTTCAATATTACAACAAACTTATGGTGTTGTAACATTTTTAGTTTAAAAGAACAACATTTCGGATAGATGGTAAAAAAAGCATTTCTGGACCCCTACGACTATCTCCGTGCATTACAGAATCATCCTATGTTGGCCTAAATGTAAAGTATAATCAATTAGTGATTTTAAATATTAACTAAATATAGATGACACAATTTTGTGAATGTTTTACCTATTTTTAACTGTAAAGCAAAGAACGTCCTTTTGATAGTAAAAAAGTAATAAAGGAATTTGTCGTTTATTGTGCAAGTTTTAATTTTAAAAACTACTTTGCTTGCAGCAGAAACGTGTAATGGAATCTGGGCGTAGAAGGACAGTGACAATACAACATAGAAATAAATAGAGATTACTTCCAGATCAATCATTCAGTTCTGTTTTATTCGTACCTGTCTGAAGATATTATGTAATCTTGTATTTGTTAATGTAAGAATTTATTCATAATCCCGGGACTATTAATAACATTAACAAGAGTCAGATATATAAAACTTTACACATGGAAATTTCTCTTCCGCGGAGAGATAATTCGTTAGGTGGTAATTTGGATCTAAACATATCTCCGGAAACGCATATTTTATAAATTATTGGCCATTTTGTTGTTTTTACTAAATAATTTATAACTCTCAAACAGCTGAACTGATTAAGTTGAAATCTTGCTCGTTACTCGTCAATGTAAAAACCTAGTTTGAGAAAAATAATCAACTTGTTCCAATAATTAGTTTTAAAATGGAGGCCATTTAAACATTTACAAAAATAACTAAAATTGTTCGCAATGTTTTCATTTGAACGTTTAACTGGTTGCCATTTTTAAACGGATTATAAGGACAAGTTGTTATATTTTTGGAACTAGGTCTTTACATCGATTACAAACGTTCGAAATTTCAACTCGATCAGCTGAGCCGTTCCACAGATAAAAACTATTTAGTAAAAAATTCAAATGGTGGATGGCTAGTAAAAGAAACGTTTCTGAACATGTGTTTTTGGAAGTGTTTTCTTTATTTTGGCCCGTATGACCACCCCTGAATCACTCTGTATAATATGCCTTTTTTAAAGTTGTTAAGTTATCTCGACATTAGATTTTCAACACACTGTTAGATGATAAATATAATCTGTACGGCAATTGCACCATTGTAAAACATGTGATTAAATAAATATATTTGTAATATAAAATTTGTTAAATAAAACCTAGTATTCTTATTAAAACCCGTTAGATTAATAAAGTTCGAGAAAACATGTATCAAATACACCAAAAATGTTCACAGCAATATATTTTTTTAGCTTCTTTGTTTTTTTCTAATACAAAATTACATCTCAAGAGATATATTTACTTCTATTTACACTAAAGTCAATTTTCAGCTTCGAAAACATATGGAGACCGGACATAATAATAAAATTTTCGTTTTATCAAAGCACAGGTTTCAACTTTGTATCATTAAGTAGTACGGTATTAATTGATATTTTACTATCCTAAATATTAAACATGATTCGGATTCAACTTGAACAGGTGGAACTCGAGTCAGTTTTAAGAGAGCATTGGGACTTTAAAAGAGTAGTTGTTTATGAGGAAAATTGGGGAAGGATAACATGAAGTATGAGTGTGGGGAATTGGACACAGCGAGGTATGGTGTCAGAGAAGGAGTTCAAATATTTGAGGATTTCGAAGAAGGGGTAATTAGGGTTAAAGAGAGTGTAAATGTGGGGACACTAGTGAGCGCGAGAAGGTTGGATGGTCTCCGGTGGTGCTTAGCTTTGTATGTAATCTAGCCCTGAGGTATGGTGGGGGCCTCTCGTTCTTTGTTAATTTACGGCATCCTACTCAGAATATAAAGGAATGGCAAGTCCAAGCCGATGTCGGGAAGTCTGAGTAAAACAGTAGATGCATGTCAACACTCTGGTACCGAAATATATTAATAAAGGATATTCTGAATTTCTTTCATGCCCGTGACCATTCTAGGCATTTGGGCTACTTATGGATGATTAAAGGTATTATAATATGTGAACTTCCGAACTCTCAGGGTGCTGTCAAGTGCTGGTGGTAGATAATATATCAAAGTGTATCTACTTTGCAAGGCGGGGACATGCTTCAGACATGAACGGAAATAATGGTTCAGTTGAAAATGGAACTAGGTGATATGTATTACAGAAATAGTAGGTGTCTAGGTTTTTTCAATAGTAGAATCTCTACCATTGCAAATAAAGGGGAAACTACGCCAGAAAATATTGAAAGGGAGTCGTTAAATGTATAGGAAGTAATCATTTCGAAGAACACGTGTATTAAATTGAAAACTAAAAGAAAATGGTTGAGTTTGGAGTAAAGGTTAGTTATAACATATATAAGGAAGTCATCAAATTTAATGGACATACCATGGAAAAGACTTCATGGTTAGTAGTGAGGTTTAAGAAAGTAGACATCGCAGTATGTCTTAGACTAGTAATTACACACCAGCACGTTAAAAGATTTTAAGCAGTAATTAAATCACACCAATGGAATCGCAACAGCTAACAAAAATGACTACTAAAAGGTGTAAGGAATCTACGAATTCCTAAGTGGAAATCCTAATTTCATAAGTGGAAATCGGTGTTCAGAATCGAGCATCGTTTAATAAGAACACAAGGCGAGTGAAAAAATCAAGGCTGTGGTATCGCAGGCAGACAAGTGGAGTGCATGAAAATAGAAAAATAGGCTCAAAGATAACCCAATTGGAAATGATAATATTACAAATGGTGTATGAAAGTTGTAGGATGTTAAATATTGGACGATGTGTGCTTAGACACTGCAGATAATGAAAAGGAAGTAAGGTGGTAAGGAATTATTCAAGATGGAACGATAATAATAACAAAATAACATATTGAGGATGAAAGACATAGGAGAAGGTTGGGCAGACATAGATGGGCAGACAAGTCAAATAGTGACTCCAAATAGTTTGCGCATTTCACTTTGGTACTCCAGTTGATGAAAGACTAATATACTTAAAGAGAACAAAAATGGAAGTTAATATTCGGACCAATAAAGAAAAGAGTTAGTACGATCATATAAATGCCGGTGACGAATGCTTTCCATTTCCGAAACAGAATCTAGTGTTTAGTGAATGATCTCCAATTGGTAATTGTATACATATAAATGATGTAATATATCCGTGGCCCTGGGTCACACTTTATGGCCGTTATCGCATTACTATGTAAGGCATGAGAATGGACCAAGGAAGAATGTTACAAGGAGTGTGGATGGTAGCCAACGGTCATTGATAATAAAACCCACCAAGGTATGTTTAAAAATACGCCATAATCTAGGTCGAGGACCAAATAACAATCCAACAAGTCCATAGAGAACGTTGACCACAGATAATTAATGTGGGACAACGGGATGTCAAAGAGGGTCCAGAAGATACGTTGTGAAGACTGATTGGGTGGATAAGGGGCAATATAGCAATTTATATTACAAACAAGTTTTAAATATGGAATAATACAAACACATTGAAATTATTAACTGTTTTATTTACACAACATGCGTGCATAACTAACACTTCACTATACTACTACGTCTTCTGCGTCTACGACTTCGGCTTCTACTTTTACTCCTGCGTCTAGAGTGGTGACGCCTTATGCGGGACCTACAACGGCTACGACTCCTGCGCCTGCGTTTACTGCTGCAGCTTCGTTTCCTATATCTTTTGCGCCTGCGTTTACTGCTCGAGCTACGTTTCCTAGATCTTTTGCGCCTGCGTTTTCTGCTGCAGCTACGTTTCCTAGATCTTTTGCGCCTGCGTTTACTGCTGCAGCTACGTTTCCTAGATCTTTTGCGCCTGCGTTTACTGCTGCAGCTACGTTTCCAAGATCTTCTTCATCGTCGTTTACAACGCCTCTTTGGTACACGCATGATGCATTTCGGTTTGCATTGTCTTCTCCAGACCACCACAACTGGAGACGCCCTTTCCGATTAGTGCTGTCCACGGTACGACTCGATGAAACCGTAATCGACTCCACGTTTCAGAGTCCTCTTGACGGCACGTTTGATTTTATTATTATCGATGCCATGCTCGCTTTCAATATAATTGACGATCTCCTTCGCCGAACAACCTTTGGTTTCTTTTATATCCTGAATGGCAGTCAGTACCAACTGTGATAGTTTATACTGATACTCGGGTGTCTTCGAGTTGGGTGGTGAAGCAGGCGCTTCTGTCTCTGACATTTTCATACGTGGTCTGAAATATTTAGACAGAATATTTTTACGCACTTTAATTTAGATGATCAAGTATTAATTTGAATTTTGATAAATAGTAACAGTAGTTTTAAGTATGATAAATATTTGCACAATATTTTTTTGAAAAGAGGAGCCGTAAATTCAAAGTATTCCTGAAAGCATTGTTGCCTTAATGAACTATAGTCAGAAATGTGGTAAGGTGGGTGTTTCAAGGACCTTACAGAGAACGCAAAAGTTTTGGGTGGAAATTTTTATACTTGAGAATTTAAAAAAAAATATAGATCGCGCTAGTGTCCAAATAATTGAAATAAGAAATTGAAATGAGAAGTCATTTTTGTTTCAGTTTGAATTTAAAACATTTTTAAAGTGCAAAATAAAAAAATTATAATACATTGAGGTAATAAAATTTAAAACCCAAAATCAAATGTTGTAAAACATAGACCTACATTTTGTTGCGCATAAACATTCTAATGAAGTTCTTTTACCCACTCTTTTAACGACATAAAAATAACAATAAATGTTATAAAAATGAATTACATTATAAGGTTTGTCCTGTGACTTCAAATAGTTATACTCTTTACTCCTTCACTTTTAATTACATGTTTCGAAGTAATACTTCATCATCAGATAATTACGTTTTTCGTTCAATAGAGGAACTCGTCATACATTTAAATTATTTGCAACACATAGCACATACACATACACATATACATTAACCCTAGATAAGGCTTAGTCTGACAGACTACTGTGAACTATCGATTTTTCTACTTTCCCTACTTCCTCTCCACCGAGCGGTCCACCACTCCGTGTATTCTTCATTTTAAAAAAGGTACAAAAGTTGAAAACATAATTGTTTTTGCTATACCTATCTAAAAAATTTACTATATCTGCAGCCCATCAATTCAAGAGTTTTTACGAAAAATCTACAAAGGTCTATCATTATACTATTTTAAGTGATTTGATCTTGTTTGAATCAATATGTTTAACTTGTAAAAAAAGTTTTAGATTGATATTTTGAAAATTGTCTAAATTGGAGCCGTTGAAAATGAGTTAGTGGGTCCGGTACTCCTAAAATCGCGAAGCCCAAAAGTCAAGTGTTTCTAGATTAGGTCATTTTCAAGATAACAAGTTGAGACTCAGCATAAAAGTTTAAATATATATTTTTTTAATTCAATATATTAAAATTCGGCCCATTCTGACAAGCTACACATATGAATGAGATGTCCACTTTCTGTGATTTCTGACGTAATATTTTGTTAGCAAAATTAAGTGAATAAAAATATTTTTTTTATTAAAAATACATTGTTGTTAATACTTTGTAACATAATTTATTTAAAAAAAATGTTTTCAGTAAAATAAATTATTAAAATTGTCGTTAAAATAATCACTTAAAAACTGGTTTTATTTTATTTTTTTTTTTTTTCTTTATTAACTACAACTAAGATACAATCTTATCTAGTAGCTTATTTTGCATAACTAATACACATTTTTAAAAGTCACTCCAATGAGTGACTTCACTACATTAACACTCGCTTCATTCGGCTGATCCACAACACATCACTGCACTAGGTCCAGCGGTTTTGTCCTTTTCAGTCTCCGCACCGTGTCTCGGCTCTGTAGCATCTTGAGGACATCGGAATTAACATGATTTTGGAGCCTATGTTCATGCTTCCATGCAGCACCCTTTATGGCATTGATGACCATATCCATCTTGAGGTCTCTATGCAAGTCATCGTTGCGCACATACCACGGTGCATCAACGATGCTCCTAAGCACCCTATTCTGAAATGATTGAATCACTTTAACATTGGTCTTCTTGGTGCACCCCCAGAGCTGCAGTCCATACATCCAAACTGGTTTTAACACTTGCTTGTATAAAAGCAGCTTGTTTGATATTTCCAATCCGGACTTCCGTCCCAGTAGCCAGTACATACTTCTAAATTTCAGATTTAATTCTGTTCTTTTCATTTTGACATGGGGTTTCCAATTTAGCCTTGCGTCTAAAGTCATCCCCAGGTACTTTGCATGTAGCTTAGATGGAACTACTTGTGAATTTATATGAATTGGAACATTGATCAATTTATTGTTTGTAAAGTTTATGTGAGTGGATTTTGACTCATTTAATTTCAACCGCCACTTTTTCATCCAAGTGCTAATGTTATTAATACTTCTCTGTAGCTTCATTGAAGCCTCCTCGACCGTGGCTCCAACGGCCAACACAGCAGTATCGTCAGCAAAAGTTGCCATTGTTGTGTTTTCATTAACAGGGATGTCTCTTGTGTATAGTAGGTACAGGATAGGACCAAGTACGCTACCCTGTGGGACTCCTGCAGATATTGTCTTTATTTCGGAATATTCATTGCCTTGTTTGACCCGAAACATCCTGTCCATCAAATAAGATTTTAATATCTGGTAGAACTGATCTGGGAGATCTCTTTGCAACTTAAAGAGCAACCCTTCATGCCAAACTTTGTCAAAAGCTTGGGAGATATCGAGGAAAACAGCCGAGCAGATCCTCTTGTTTTCAAGAGATTCTTCAATTATCCCAGTCACTCTATGCACCTGATCGATAGTTGAATGCTGGTTTCTGAAGCCGAATTGGTGAGTTGGAATCAGCTGATTTTCTTCTATGACAGGTTTCAAACGCCTAAGGAGCAGTTTCTCAAATAGCTTGGAGATTATTGGTAAGAGAGAGATTGGACGATATGATTTTCGATCACTTAAATCTTTCCCTGGTTTGGGTACCATTATTACCTCTGCGACCTTCCACTGACTTGGACAGAATTTAAGTCTAAAATAAGCATTGATGAGGTGTAAAAGTTTCACAATAGCTTTTCCAGGCAAGGCTTTAAGTACTTGGCCTGTAATCAAATCATAGCCTGGGGCCTTCTTGATATTATTAATAATTTAATTTCGTCCTTGAGTTCTTTCAGTGTCACCTGTTTTATAATCATGTTTCCACTACTATAGTTTACTGAAACACTCTCATCACAGGTTTGCCCAGGATGTGGTTTAAATGTCTTTTCTAGATACTCTGCAAATATCTCCGCTTTTTCTTGATTACTCCTCGCCCATTTATGATTTTCTTTTCTGATTGGAGGCACTTGCATAACAGGCCTTTTAAGGCCTTTAGTGACTTTCCACAGTGAATAATCAGTATCTTTGCCTGGAGTTAAGCCCTGAAGATACGTGCTGACAGCTTCATTCTTTGACTCATCAATGACTTCCTTTAATTTGTTACTTAGTCGATTAAGCACCATCTTATCTTGTGGATATCGACTGATTTGCCATTTTTTACGAGCTTTTCTCTTTTCCCTTACTAATTGCCTAACTTCTAGTGGGATGTTCATGCTTTTAGCTGTTGTTCTACTCACTACAGGTGTATTGTTCCAAGCTGCCTGTTGTACATTTCTAATATACAGCTCAACTTCCTCTAGTAACTGTTCAGGGGTTTTAAGTGGCACCTGAGTTTCTATGCGATCTTCAAGGTCTTTTTGAAAACCCTCCCAATCAGTTTTGTAACTGGTTAACCTGGGGGGCAAAAGTTTCTCAACTAATGTTTTGCTTACAGTCATAACCACAGGAGAGTGGTCTGAACAAAGATCATGACTGCTTTCAACCTTCACATAGTTATCAGACAGTCCCTTAGTGATGAAAAAATCAATAAGGTCAGGCGTTTTCGTGTTATCTGTTGGCCAATAAGTCGGCTCTCCAGATGAATGAAAGTCACAATTTTCCCTCCTACCTGCTTCAAAAAGCTCTTTCCCTCTCGGAGATATTATTCTTGAGCCCCAGAATGGATGCTTCGCATTGAAGTCTCCTCCAATAATAAAATGGCTACCAGATGATTTAAACAGGTCAGTAAAGTCACTCTTCCTTAAAGTATGTCTAGGCGGACAATAAATAGACGATATTCTGTATACTCTGTTTCTTGTCGACACACTTACTGTGGTTACCTGCATGTATTCATATTGAGTCTTCATCAGTTCGTAGTGCTCAATTGATTCTCTTATGATCACCGCAGAACCACCTCTAGCTTTATTAGAAGGGTGAGGAGTATGATATACTGAATAGCCACGTACTTTAAGAAACGATTGCATCGTACAATGAGTTTCAGATATTAAACAGATGTCTACCCTTTCGTCACTCAGAAATACCTCCAGTTCCTTTGCCTTTTGCAGCAGACCATTTGCATTCCAAGTTACAATTTTAAGATTGTAGTTCATGTGGATATCTTTTGCTTTTTAAAAGGTTTTCCAGTTTACTCAGTCTCTCAAAAATGATTTTGTTTGCGTTATTTTGCTCATCCAGTCTTGTGAGAATCACTTTAAGCGTATCTGTTATAGGAGGAATTTCGCTTTTATCACTGTTCTTATTCAGGATACTTGCATATGAATTTTGTATAGAATTACGCCTATTATGCATAACCTCTTGATTGCCTGCAATATTTCTAGAACTTATTTCTTTAGTTTGCGCAATTTTCGGTAGATTTTGTTTCTGTGGTTTCATCGCCATGTCTCGTCTTTTTTGAAGTTCTTTGGCTACCTCACAGCCCCTATAATTAGCTGGATGAGCTCCCTTACAATTAATACATTTAGCAGCCATTTGCCTGTCTAAGTTGCAGTTTGTCGCAAGATGTTTTCCGGCACACTTCACGCAGCGTGGATCCCTCTGACAGTAAGCTTGCGTGTGATTGTACCCTTGGCACCTTTTACACTGAGGTATCAATGTACTAGTTTTTCTTAACGGTTCAATTTTAACGACCAAGTTCAGTATAGTTTTGATGTTGTAAACCTTTTCCACACTCTCTCGATTATCAAAAGTCAACATAAAGAGTGGAAGGCCACGCTTCGTCACAACCCGTTCCCCTCTTTCATTCTCCTGAGTTTCCTTCTTCAAAATATTGACTGCATCAATAATTTTAAATCCACCCTTATCCAGTTCTTCTATTATATCTTCTTTAGCGCATGAAGCGTGGATACCTCTTGCTACCACTCTCAATGGGCGATTGTTTTTATCTTTATAAGTGTACCATTCCACTCCTTCTTCTATTAGCTTTTTCGTCAGTGCTCTGTAAGAGTCTGAATCAGGAGCATTGATTTTCCACTTGTCATTATTTAATGTAGTGACCTTCAACTCTTTTTCTGTTGTTGCCTTCAGAATACAAAGCAATTTAGAATAATCAGATACCTCACAGATATTTATTGGCGGAGGTTGATGTTCCTTTTGAGTAGTTCTATTTTTAAGACTATTCACATTAATTGAAGTACTCTTAGACTTTATTTGCCCAATTTCAGGGGAAAACTCTGCCTTCCTTTTCTTTGCAGATCTTTTATTCTTCTTGAGCACCCAATCAGTTTCCCTAGCCAATTCTTCTTCATCAGTGTGGAACTCTGACTGGTCAGAGTCTCGTCTTGTCGTTGGTTTTGGATTAACTGAACTTGATCTTAGTTCAGTGATTTCACTTCTGAGTGCACTACAGAGTAACTCAATTTCACTCAGTTTCTTACGAAGTTCCCTATTTTCCTCAACCAGACTAGATAAGTCATTACTTTCTTCAGAAAATGAGTGCCTGATTTCTTTGCTGCTTTTGACAGCAATGCTTGATCCTAGCTTGTCCATATTCTTCGGAGATCTTTGGGTAGAGTTGCTCCTCTGGAATGGATTTTCTTCCTTTTTGGTATTGCAGTCGCTGGCTGACGACGTCCCGGAGCCCGCTTTCTCACTCCTGACAGACGCCGGTACTGGGGATCCGACCCCCTGCACCGTAATCTCCTTCTTCTTTTCTAAACCTTCCATGCTTGGTTTATTTTCGGGGTACCTTCCCCTATCTGGTTTTTGGTCCGCCCCAGGTATTTGATTTCCCCGGTACCACTCATATCTGAGAGGCGTTCCCCTATCCGCCACCTGGGGAGGCGTCCGATATGGGACCAGCATCCCACACGGATGGTTTTATTTAATACAAAATTAAGGGGGGAGAGAATACAAACAAAATTGTTTTTACTTTTTTCTTCTCGTTGAGAGGAACACATTTTAAAAAAACATCAAAATCGTTATCCTGCACCGAGTTCATACCCAAATGTCTATTTTTACTGTACTAAGGATGCAATCACAGAAATTTGTTAATAACACAGCCTAAAACCACTTGACAAATGAAAATATTCTCAATAAAAAAGTGTTGTTAAAAAAGTACTCAACAACAGTTAAAATTTTGTCTAAATCTTATAAAATGTTTTTTTACCGTATTTAGATATATATGTTACACCGTTGCTTGTACTTAAACAAACATAAATAAAACTGCATAACATAATATATTTTGAAACTTCCTAACACACTCTAAATTCTTTCTTAAAATAGATTCAAAGCTTTCCATTTAAACACACTCTAATAACTAAGTCATTCAGACACCCACACGTTACACTAAAATTCATTAATTTGTAATAGCAAATATTCCAAAAGAAGGGATGTTATGAAGGAGTTTCTTTTTCAAATATTAGTCTTTCAGAGTGAACAGCATGTAATACATATTGTCAATTGTTTAACACTTTGTATAGTTTGGATAGTTTAGGCGAAAATCTATCGAACACTTTTTGCAACACATTGTGATTACTTACAAATCTGATAAACATATTTTGTTGTTTTTCCAGATGTTTAGTATAGAAAGTATAACACGAATCCGCAATAAGCGTTGGAGTCGATTCTATATTTCCTTGGGTGTTTATAGTCCATCCATATAATGATATATGTATATTTAAGTGGATCTGTCCTTACTGAATGTCTGTCTGACTGACTGACATTTATAGAATAAAAGTAGAGAAAAAAACACTAAAGATAAAAACAAGAAAATATAAAGGTATATTCTTTTGGGGTCATAGACGTACAGTAAGAAAATATTTTGTAAAATTTGTATTTTAAAACTAAACATTCGTGAATTTACTCCCTTCCTTATATCAGATAAAACACATGTTCGGATCAAAAGCTTAGCAACACATGTTTGTTTACATTCCTTACCATAGCAACCAGCTGAGCATATTTAAAATCAGACTAGGGTATTATTCTTCACAACTAAAAGTTTTTTTAAGTTATATTAACAAACTAAAAACAGACACAAACAAAATTCTACGAAAAATGCTTTTGTATTATAATTTAAATAAAACATATATTGTTACATATTATAAATATAAAACAGCTGTTTTCTATAAAAAACTGAACATAATTTTAGGCTAAAAATGTACAAAATACGTTTTTATTAACCAATTTGGAAAATTTAGAATCAAGTAATTATTCTTCTCAGCAGTTTTTTTTTTAAATCAGGTAAAATCAATCAAAGATTTACTGTATTGTAAGTCAAACCACTTCTAATACATATTATTTTGGTTTTTTAGTCGGTATTATCAAAATTTGTTTGAAATGTTGATTATTGATTAATTTAATATTAATTTTGACATTACAACGAATGCCGCAATTCGAATTATTGGGGATAGTCGTGTCTATTTTCTATCTCTGTCTTACATTAGCTATGTATAGAGGTTAACACTCAATCGTCATTTCCGTGACACTATAACAGTATCCAATAATCTGTTTACATTCTTTTCGCCCTGTGTCGCCACTTGGGTTGGTGAGCGAAGTGAGCCACTGGGGTTGGTATATATAATTTATACCAGCGGTTTAGAGAATACATCCATATGTAAACCTGATCATAAACGCTCCATTGTAATATATTCACTTGTCTTATCAAACACTACATTTCATTAGATCATAATGTTCTACAAAGACATAAATTATAATCTCTTGAAGATTACTAAGTCAGAGAAGAAAATTAATCAACTTGAAAACAGAGGTTATGTTTAATCAGTGGGTTAACAACAATGAGGCGTGTTCACTGAGTGACATATTAGAATAGAGTTTGTAACATATTCTGCGTTTGCTTACTTTATACTGGTACGATACTGTAATAGTTTATTTTATAATTTATGGCAAAAATATTAGATTTTTCAATTTAGTTTCGTTAGGATAACAAACCCGTTAAACTCAGATTTACATATGTATACAAAAATAGCAACCTGTAATTTTGTTAGGGCCTATTATGTAAATACAAAAATAGCAACTTGTAATTTTGTAAATATATACAAAAATATATCATCATTTAATTTCGAAAAAATGTATATACAAAAATTGCAATTTGTATTTTTTTATCTATATATTATACTAGCTGACCCGGCAATGTTTCGCTATTGCTTAATTTGAAACTTTGAAAGACTGTAATTCGTATCCCTGAGGGCCGATGTAAATTATAATGGGATTCTGCTCATTGCTTTATTTACCTAACCTAAAATTATATTCATTTTTTGATCCAAATCAGTTGTTGATCAAAATCAGCTGTTGATCAAAATCAGCTGTTTTAAGCTTTTCATACGAACAGCTGTTTCTGATAAAATCAAAAGAAATATTTCTTCTTCTTCCTTAAGATTGACCTTCCATAAGATTAACATTGAAAGTTTGAGGGCCACTGGGGCGTAGCCCTAGTGTCCTAGGACTTTGGTAAATGGCCTAAAACCTTCCCAGGGTTAACCTGTGTTACTATGCAAAATTTCAAAGCAATCGGATGGACGGTTTGGTAACGCATAAAGGACAAACATACAGACAAACGTACAAACATACATTGAATTTTATATACAGGATGTCCTGCGACCATATGAACAAACTTTGTCACGTTATTCAGCATGTCAAAAGAAACAAAAAATGTAATATAACATGTGTCCTATCTCATTCCGTTTTCGGTCTGTCTGTCTGTATGGGTTTTTTACAAAATACTTAATATTTTTAGAAGTAGAAAAGGTATTGAGCTCAAACTTTGTACACCTATTTGTTGCGTAACCTTTTATCACTGTACAAAAAATTAGAACAATATTTTAAATATTTTCAAAATGGCGGCCGTTTATAATTTTTAAAGTCAAATATCTCAAAAACCGCTAACTTTACAAAAAAATTATAAGAGACAAAAAAGTTTACTTTTTTAATGACAAACTCAATGGTTTTTTAAATTATTTTGTAGCTCAAGGGACAACAGAGATATTGACAAAAAAAAGGAAAAATGTATTTCTTGGTAGTTGTCAACAATACCCAGAATTACTCTAGAAACAAAATATTTTAAAGTTATTTTGAGCTAAAATAATAAGTTATTTGCATAATGTTCCGAGCACTTTCTGAGCTGATTCCACTAGCAAAAATAACGGAAAAAGTTAATTTATTCATAGGTCTGGAAATGCTTCGTCAGAGAGTTACAGCTAGCGAAAGATTTCACCCGTATTTCAGCTTACTCACAGAAACGAATCCCTATTGAAATATGTTGGGCGTTTATTAAGGTGTAAAATTATTGAAATAATGCTAAACATTATTAGTTTGGTAAGCCCATTTTAAAACCAAAGTGCAATACATTGCATGTTCATAAGTTATTATTTAATTGTTACTATAATTAATTGATATTATTAATTAAATTGTTTGTAATTTTCTTAGTTATCCTTCAGCCAATAAGAATACATTATTAATCGTGTTATTTGTCTTAAAATTGTCTAACTTTTTTGGTGTCTTAACTTTTTTTGATAAAATTTTTAGTTTATTAATTATTTAATATTAATAATATTCACATGCTGAATAACGTGATAAAGCTTGTTCATATGGTTGCAAGATACCATGTATTAACAATTACTGCAGTTACAGCACTGGGACTTAATTTATTAAATTTATATGCTCATTTTACGAAAAATTAAATTAAATTAATTTAAATTTTACACCTATATTAACATCCTACATATTTCAATAGGGATTCGTTTCTGTGAGTAATCTGAAACACGGGTGAAATCTTTTGCTAGCTGTAACTCTCTAAAGAAACATTTCCTGACTTATGAATAAATTAACTTTTTTCGTTATTTTTGCTAGTGGAATCATCTCAGAAAGTGCTCGGAACATTATGCAAATAACTTATTATTTTTGCTCAAAATAACTTTAAAATATTTTGTTTCTAGAGTAGGCCTAATTCTGGGTATTGTTGACAACTACCAAGAAATACATTTTCCTTTTTTTTGTCAATATCTCTGTTGTCCTTTGAGCTACAGAAAAAATTAAAAAACCATTAAGTTTGTCATTAAAAAAGTAAACTTTTTTGTCTCTTGTAATTTTTTTGTAAAGTTAGCGGTTTTTGAGATATTTGACTTAAAAAAAAATAAACGGCCGCCATTTTGAAAATATTTAAAATATTTTTCTAATTTTGTGTACAGTGATAAAAGGTTACGCAACAAATAGATGTACAAAGTTTGAGCTCAATATCTTTTCTACTTCTAAAAATATTAAGTATTTTGTAAAAAACACATACAGACAGACAGACCGAAAACGGAATGAGATAGGACACATGTTATATTACATTTTTGGTTTCTTTTGACATGCTGAATAACGTGACAAAGTTTGTTCATATGGTCGCAGGACACCCTGTATATAGATAAAAGCCAAAACCCACTGACTCACTGACTTACTGACTCACTCATCACGATTTCTCAAAAACTACCGAACGGATTGGAATGAAATTTGGTATGTAGCTTCCTCTAGGGCCATAGGTGCTCACTAAGAAAGGGTATGAAAAATTTAGAAATTTTAGGAGGGGTTTGGGGGGATCAAAGTTACTAAAATCATAATTTCAGATCTTTTATTATTATGACAATAGTGCTTTTATTATTTAAGATCTATATATTATATAAAAGCCAAATACCACTCACTGACTGAATACTTAAAAAGAATGCAATTACGTTAAAAAGACTGAAAATACGAACCACCACGGGCAACGCCGTACGGGTCAGCTAGTGTCTATATAAAAAAAGCAACTTGTAATTTTTTGGTTATCTTCTCAGCGTCTTGAATATGCACATAATACACAGATAGAACACATATTTGCTGCTCCGATAGATTCCCAATGCAATGTAGCATAATTGTTTACAGCTATAACCCAGTTTGTGTACATTTGCGATACGTATTTTTATTTAATACATTTTCCTGTGCACTTAAACATAATTTATATAAAACACCTCAACTAAAAGTTTAGTTAATCCTGTTAGACGTTACCGGCAAGTATGTATAGTGCTCACGCACCAATTCTTCCGTAATGCAATGTGCTTAGCCAAACTCATTAAAGTAGGTATGGAAATTATTATATAATACTTAAGAAAGAACTTTCTACAGCTGGAGCTTAGTTTCGTGGTAAAAATACTTTCTGAGCTTTTATTGTGTTTTAACAGTTAAGGTGAAGAAATTGAAACATGTTTTAGCTACAAAATTTTACAACATTAAACTAAAATAATGTTACCGAACATAAGTTCAGATTATGATAAAAACAAAAACATTCTAATTATGTGATTGAATGTAGATTTTGACTTGGAAAAAAGTGGGTACGAGGAGAACTTTGTATAAACCTCTTTAGAATCGTATTACAAACAACATATTAAAAATTCTCCACCAAAAGTGGTTGGAAAAATTTTTATAAACAAATTGAGTTGAAAAAATACAGTTTTTTGCAAATATTTAGACAATATTTATTTTAAACAAAAACTGACTATATTTTTGGAAAGAAAAGAAAATTTTCCATGAAAAAGTCAATAAAAACGTTTCCTAAAATCAAAACTGTAAACTGCAGAATTATTTGTTTATAACTGGAAATATACCGCTCGGAGCTCAACGTCTACCGCACGAGCAGCTGCCCGGCCGCGCGCTCTGGGCACTAAAATTGTTATAACTCTTTAACTAATTGATCAATTTGAATAAGCTTAACTGCAAATGAAAGGGCAATACTTCAGCTATTGTAAATTCGTATTTTCAAGTAAAAATAATCTGTAAATAAGTACAGTATGTATATGAAATGGAACTTCAAAAATTTGTTAGTAAAAATAGTCAAACGGCTCTCATTACCGTAATTTTGCTGAAAAATATTTGACATTTTCACGATCTACTTTTGAACTAATGTAAATAAACGGTACCAGGAACTGGCACATACTTTCTCACAAATACATTTAAATTACTAAACAGATTCACTGTGACTTGTAGGGTGGGGTAGGAGAGTTTTTTTATTAAAGTTGGAGATTAACTAATAAATATTATTATTATTATTATTATTATCTAGAGAGAAAACTATTCGATCGATTTCGAACAAATATGCACCAAACACGTAAATTAGGTCTTTATAGATGCACGTAAAAAGGTTTTGAAATTTTTTGAAAAACAACCCCCTTTATGGCCAAAAAACCCCCAAAAATCAGTTATTATTATTATTATTAGCTAAACGAGAATTTTTAGAAAGATGCGGGTTTTTGTATATGGTAGGGCACATTAAAGGCTACAAATAAGCCAAATTTTATCAAAATCGTTAGAGCCGTTTTTTAATAAAAAATAATAACTGATTTTTTGGCCAAAAAGGGGGTTGTTTTTCAAAATTTTTCCAAACCCTTTTTCGTGCATCTATACAGGCATACTGGACATGTCTGGTGCAAATTTGGTTGAAATCGATCGAATAGTTTTCTCTCTAGCTTTGTATACTTTTATTAAAGTAGGCGATTAACTAATAAATATTATTATTATTAGCTAGAGAGAAAACTATTCGATCGATTTCGAACAAATTTGCACCAAACACGTAAATTAGGTTTTTATAGATGCACGTAAAAAGGTTTTGAAAATTTTTGAAAAACAACCCCCTTTATGGCCAAAAAACCCCCAAAAATCAGTTATTATTATTATTATTAGCTAAACGAGAATTTTTAGAAAGATACGGGTTTTTGTATATGGTAGGGCACATTAAAGGCTACAAATAAGCCAAATTTTATCGAAATCGTTAGAGCCGTTTTTTTTATAAAAAAATAATAACTGATTTTTTGGGGTTTTTTGGCCAAAAAGGGGGTTGTTTTTCAAAATTGTTCAAAACCCTTTTTCGTGCATCTATACAGGCGTACTGGACATGTCTGGTGCAAATTTGGTTGAAATCGATCGAATAGTTTTCTCTCTAGCTTTGTCTACATACAGACATACATACAGACATACATACATACAGACATACAGACATACAGACATACAGACAGACATTTTGTAAAAACCACTTTTTTGGACTCAGGGGGTCCCAAAACGGATATTTCCACAAAAATCTCAACATCGATTTTTTTTGCGATCACTATACTTTCTCTATACTATAGTATAGTGAGAAAGTAAAAATGACGCTTTATTTATATATATATATTTTAAAATTAGTTTAATTTATACACAACCTCAAAAATGTTAAGTTTTCAAAAAATTACATTTTCTACATTTTATACTTAATTTCAACAAGCTATAAAATGAGTTAAAGTACGTTTGTAATATTTATTTATAATATAATAATAATGTTTATATTTTATAATGTTATATATTTATAATAATGTATATTATAGACTATTTTTACGCCAAATTTTTATAGTGGCGTCTTTTTTGAAGTTTGAAATTTGTACTTTAGGTTGTATTCGATAACATACCTAAAACATTATAGAAATACCTTTTTTTTAAAACAAAAATAAATTAATAAAATTAAAAAAAACAACAGGCAGTCGTGGGACTGCCGTTAGAAGTGAAAACATTTTAGCTTCATATAGTTAACTTTATTTTCGAATTATTAAGAAGTTTTTTAATCAATGTATTAATATTGCAATGGGATCTTAAATAATTGCGGAGATGCGACGGAGCCTTAAATAATTGTGGAGATAAGATAGAGCTAATTTGTTTACAAAATTTGTTTTGGTGCCCTATGTAGTTGACTTTAATCTTGATACTTGAAATAATGTAAACTGAGTGAAAATAGTTTTGTAGTACGTGCATATATTATTTGTTTGTGAAATATCCTATTTGTTTACATAATTTCGAAGAATCAATGGCAGTAAATTACATTTATAGTAATAAATATTCCAAAATAGTAAAACTTAATATAAACAGTTGTACAATTTTATGTAATAAGAAAGAAACTGGAAATTTTTATTGAACTATAGAGAGAGAGAAACAGAGAGATAGACAATTAAAGAGCGTCCGTGTGGCCTTAATTAAATCTTGCTTGAAACGGCGAATATTAGGGGAATAAACACTTGCCTCTTGCTAAAAATTCTAAAGAAGTATATTATGATGATATTTTTCCTTATGTGTGTGTACTGTGTATAGATGCTTACGTGTAAACTAATGCATAAGAACAAACAACATTTGAAAGGAACCAGTGTAGCATTTTTAACTGCTATATTCCACAGTTACGCTCGTGATGCTTGCCCTAGCACAGTGCCGAGAATTATTTTGATATTCAATTTATATAATTTCACTGTTTATTAATAAAATATTTATTATTATTTTGTGCATTTTCTGACTGCATACAATAAACAATTTACTAAAGTTTGATGTTAAATTTTGATTAAAAAGTACTATAAGTAATAACTATTCTACATTTATGCTTGTGATGCTTGTCTAAGCGCAGTGCCATTAGTTATTTTTATATTACATTATTTAGAGTTATTCTTTTTTTACAATTAATTGAGATATTTATTCGTGTTTTGCGTATTTAGTGACTTTGTATTTTTATCATTTATTAATTATTAATTAGTTTAAATTTTGTTTAAAAATTGCATAGTTCATCATGGAATGAGGATGTTAAGGTATTTAAATGTTTAAATATTAATTTATATTCTTTAAGGTTCATTAGACGCTAAAAAAACAACCGTTAACGATTTTCAATAAAAAATATGGTGATTTTGCAAATAAGAAAGTTTTTTTATTAAAAATTATATTAGTACGTGTGTAAAACAATGGAGAAGAAGATATTTTAGACGAAATCAAAAACGCAAAGCGCCAAGTGCTTATCGCGAGTTCGTATACTTTAGCTCATCCAAAAGTGTGCGGTGCTCCTAAAGATGTTTCCACTTCAAATATTATATTTGATCATAAGTCTGGTAACGCTCATTTTACCAGCTATCCACCCATTGTTCACTAATATGCATCTCTAGAACGGCAGAACCGATTGAGTTGACATTATTCAAGTTGCGTCAATCACCTTTATCTAAATATTCGTTTTAAAATAAACATTTTAAATTGCAACAACTCAAAAACAATAAATTTGTATTTAAAAAAGTCCATATTAACACGTTTTTTATATGGATGATTTTAAACGGACGATAGACGATTTGTTATCTTTTTAACACCTTTAGTTTATATGGCCGAGTCTTCAGTCAATTCGTACGCAAATCAGCTGTTCTATTGTCCCACGTTATAAGCGAATTTCCTTAGGAAAGGTGAGTTATTGCAGTGACCCTTTTGGCCTTATGGTGAGACCTTAGGTCGCGAGTAGTGAATGAGAACCGATCATGGTCCCTCTAACAAGTTTTATGGTGTCATTAAAAAATTTATATATAGGAACATATTTATTATTGCCTATATATTATATAATTTTCAGTAGAAGCTTCCCTAATGATAGTTTAAATGTGAATATAATTAGTTGGGTTAGATTTTAACGTTAAGCCTTGTGTAAGGAATACAAATAT
>JAGFPH010000941.1:129679-170549 GCA_018207615.1 Philaenus spumarius
GTCCAATATTGTCAGGTGTCCAATATTGCCAGGTGTCCAATATTGCTAGGTGTCTAATATTGCCAGGTGTCCAATATTTTTCCAGGTGTCCAATATTGCTAGATGCCCAATATTGCCAGGTGTCCAATATTGCCAGGTTTTCAATATTGCCAGGTGTCCAATATTGTCAAGTATACAATATTGCTAGGTGTCCAATAATGCCAGGTGTCTAATATTGCCAGGTTTCCAATATTGCCAGGTGTGCAATATTGCCAGGTGTCCAATATTGCCAGGTGTTCAATATTGCCAGGTGTGCAATATTGCCAGATGTTCAATATTGCCAGATGTCCAATATTGTCAGGTTTTAGAAAAAGTTCTTTTTGTACAGTAGTTCGCACTCTAACGGCGGAATTTTAAGTTCGATTTGGTCCACGCGTTCGATGTCAAAGTTGTTCGGACAATCGGACAAGTTCGTTAGCTACTAAAATCCAACAACCGAAAGCACTTTTTTGATCGGAAGTAACTATGTTTCAGATTGTTCGTACTAGCATTCTAGAAAATTAAACATTTGAGGGTTTTATCTAAATAAATAAATGCAGAATATTATTCTGCACATTTTGTCTTTTTACACGACCCTATAGCCCAAATCTTTCAAAACGTTTTACAACAAAAGAACATGATTTAAATCCATTTGGGGGATTTTTCCGTGGTGGCACCTTCTGATCCGAGGATAAGTGTCGAGTTTGTACGCTCCGAGCTAAGCGAAGCAGACCATAACCCGAGGCCGCAAGGTCGAGGCGCAAACTCGCTTTCCACTTCGAGTGGAACAAAGTAGCCCGTGAGTCGAAGCTGGAGGCTTAGGTACAAATACATTCTACTAATATATTTCGCACACAGAAGCAGCTATTCAGCGCCTTCGTTAGTAGTTCAATTTCACAAACAGTTGAAACCCTAAACTATATAAACTTAATTTTGGAAATTCGCTCAACTGACGTCAGCGATTCATATCCGAAACATTGAAACATCCAGTATTTAGTCAATACTTCAGCTACACATTAGCGTCACATAACTTCAGATTACCACAAAGGTCTAATAATATTTCAGTGCCATATAGAGTCCCCGGAGCGCCGAGTGTCACATACGGTGCAGTGGTTTCATGTAATTGCGATTGCGGATTTCTCCCACAAACATGTCCAATGTACTCTCATAGAATACCATGTGTATACAAAATAAGGTACCTTTATACTGTCTGCAGACTGCACCGCAACAACATAACTTTTAGCTTACGGTGTATGATCAATTAAAATGTATATAGTCTAATAAAATATAAATATAAAATTTAATCCAAATATATAATGGCTGTTAATTTATATAGGTTCTATTTACTAACCAGTGCATTGTAAACTCAAAGGGATATTCATATGTTTGAAAGAAGTTAAATTTAATTATAAATAATTTGACCACAAAACTGAACCGGTGACTTGATTTGAGTGAATTTCCCAAATTAGGTGTATGTGTTTAAGGGTTCAACAAACTATTTGGGAAATTGGTCTACTCAAGAAGGCGGTGAATAGTTGCCTGCCTATACTAAATAATATTAATGGAACATCGTCTCCAGCTCCGCCTCACGCGCTCCTGTATTTAGCTTTGCGAGTTTGCTCCCTAACCTTGCGGCAACGGATTATGGACTGCTTCGCTTCGGTAGTATGGATTTGAACAGAGTGATTTTATGTTTAGATATATTTTGGGAAACCAGACGGTCTATAAGATAGTGTAAAAAGTAAAATGAGCAGAAAAATCTAAAATAACTTTAAACTTATTTCCGGTCTAAAAACTTGCATTTTTTGGATTAAGCTCGTCTAAGCGACTTATAAACAAAACGTGTTTACCTCATGTTGAATGAAACGCAGCCGTTAGAGTGCAAAGACAAAAATACATATATATATATATATTTTTAATGCCACTCCAAAACATGTTCTGGGGACAATGATTGGTGTTCGTTGACCACTCCCGACATTAGGTCTCATCATAAGAGCCACTGCAAAACCTCATCTTTTCTATAGAAATTTCCTATAAACAACGTTCTTATATATATTATCACAGGAGAAAAACAAACTGAGTATGCTACATTTATCAATATGTAAACTATGAGAAAATGTTTTTACCCATTTACAATGTCGTCTTAAACATGAGCATTTAAGAGATAGTATGTATTAGAATCAATATATTCTACACCGTCCTATCCTTTCTTCTCCACGAACAGGAGTACCATTAATGCTTTAATATGTAAAAGCATTGTTTTAAAAGTAAAATATCATTTCTACACGTATCAATCGTTATATTTTTTTTCAAACCATCAGCTCAAGATAATGAAGTGCCTACTATTAAAATTGACTTTATCATATTCAATGATAATGGACGATCTTTTTTTCTGAAAATGAAAATCACACCAAACATACAAGTTAAAAGGAACCCCTCGTTATAGATTCAAGAGAACAACCAAAACGTATCAGAGAAGAAATTTGTTTCCGACGGAACTGAATTTATGATTACATTTACTGCTCACCTCACGTGTTTTCCCCTTAAATAAATAAACCAAAGCGAAACCTACCCCTCGACGTAGGCATATATTGCAAGTGGAATATAAAAATCAAAACCCATTTATTTTTACCCATTTTTAAGAGTAAAGTGAATAGAAAAATTAGCTCTTAGATGTTCTGGTACATTTTAAGATCTAGTTTAGCAGCGTATAGAATGTAAAGAACAAATAGTTCAAAATATTTAATTCAGTCTTCTGAAGACATAATATTCAAGATAATAAAGAAACCTTATTATAAAATTATTATTTTACATACATTATATGTCAATAGTTACCGTACTTCTATGAAACTTCCCCAAAAGCAACACAGGAAATAGATCTGGTAAACATTTGGACTCTATGTAAATAATGCTACAATATCAACGCAATACCAGACTGACAACGCTCCTATCGATACACTGAACGCAATCTGAATCCAAACCTATGTGTTGAGTTTTCCCTTTTCCCATTCAATTGTTGCTAGTGTCAGGACATTTATTTGGGACAACTGTAGTAATCAGATTTACTTGAAAACAATGTGTTTACCAATAAAATAGATTTAATGGTAAACAAATAAATTTAATTTGTGACGGGCATTAAAATTTAGCTTTCACTTCTGACGTTTATATACAATAGAATAAAGCCGCGTATATACGAAACCAAAAAGTGGCAAACAAAATATTTATGCATTTTTCAGTGAATAAAAAGTTAAAAAAATTTTAAGTTTCGAACTTGTTTGGCTAGGTTTATTCAAGATATGGAGATTGGAAGCTGCAATTCTAACTGCAAGTGCTTGTTATGGTTTGACCACTCAAAGAGAACCAAGAAGATACTGGGTAAGACCGTCGCTTATAGCAAGAGCGAGGTACAGTGGCAGTACCTCCGTTAGAAGATCCGAACATCGATGATGTTGATTCACTGTTTGGAGAATTGAGGAGAAATGGGGGTTTTTTAAAACATTTTGAGAATGGCAAGCAGTGGTTTTGAACATTTGATATTTCAAATAGGACCAAAATTGTGAAGAATGACACCAATTCCAGTAAAAGTAAAACTGGCTATGACATTGCGGTTTTTAGTAAGTGGATATTCTTTTGCAAGTCTTAGTTATTTATTTAAAATCTCTAAAAGTTCTACTCCATTGTTTGTTCTGCAAGTGTGTGAGGCTTAATAGAAGTGCTGAAGGACAAGACAGAAGTAATTTCCTAATTTAGTGTTGCAAGCGCAGGTGCAAATAGAAAATTTGAAACTTAAATTTTGCATCTTTTGGTGAATATTTCGAGTTTGAAAATAATATCAAACTCGGTAATTTACTATTGGAAACATGAAAGTCCGTTTGGAACTCGAGAAATATTTTTGAAATTCGTTAAGTTTGCAACAAATTATGAACCGTACTTAGGAAAATTTAAAACTACCTTCAAAAGTTGCACATTTTTAGTATCAAAGTTATGTGTAAACGCGGCTGAAATATACAATTACAAACAATTCTCTACTTATGAGTATAATTTATAGGTTTTGGGAGATCCCATAAAAATTACCATCGTCCCAACATGGATCAACAAAATAATTGCCCAATTTTAACGAATAACTTATATATTAATTTGTTAAAATTTTATTGGCCGCCGGTTTTTATACCGTATCATTGTTATGACGCCAAAGGTCTACGTACTCACATTCCGGACTACGGTAACAGGCAAGAAATTGGGAAAATCAAAACGGGCTGCGGTCGGTAGATGTCAAACACACTGAGGGTAGTAGTATTACAGATTAAAACGAGAATTAGACAGTTTTGAAGATAGATTTTTCATTTACTTTCGAATGTATTGAGAGTGTTTCGAAATGATATATAATTTACTGGAACCGATTATCAGACCTTCCGCAACCATTTCAACAAAGAACGCAACATACAAGACGGGCAGCAGTTGAGATCATAAAATTGCTGACCATGCGCGCGCAGAGGTGTTTGTGTTTGTGACCGAAAAGATGTTGAATGCTTTTGCATTCGATATATAAAAGCGAATAAAATCCAATAATAATTTACATACGAGGGGAAGTCTTTTCTAAATACAGTAGTCGGAAAACCTCAAATTACAAAATAAACGACGTCAGAACCAAGCAAATGCCTAGACGGTTTCAGGACTTTTATTTAAAACATTACTATTAATGTTTCTTAAAAAAATAACATCAAATTATAGAACGAAGCCATCAAGATTGGTTTTTAATGTTCTATTTTATAAAACAGTAGTCTTGACAGATTTCTTAAATGCTCATCCGGGATACCGAGACGTAGGGGACAATTTTGGTTATTTTTTTCAATATATAATATTTTATTGTCTATTATAGTATTTTTTACTTCGAATTTTAGAAAGCAATATAGGCCTATAAGTACTAATTTATTCAACCCAAGGCATCTAAACGTGTAATAATATAATAAGTAAATGTGAGATTAGATTATATATTTTTACAACTTCTGATAAGTAAAAAACACTTTCAAAGAAGTCTGATACAGTTTTTATTTATACTTTTCACTGTACCTTTTTTAATACTTCTTTGTTGTTTTTAAAACTCTTACTTCTTATTGTAAAACTCTTCCCAGCTTGGTCCAATTTTAATTTTACAAGTCGTCAAGCCCTTTACCAATGATTCTTTCACCAGTGTAGGCCACCTACTGAATACTACCTATTATTATCCGATTCTCAGCAAATAGCCAGTTAGACAAGGTAGAAATATCGTACACTGTAGTACCATACCAAATTTTATTTGTTTTTAATTCCTTTACATTCTTGCAATAACTAGTTTGTGTTTTTGTTTAAGTAAGTACTTCACAAAATTTGTTTTCATCCAACCAAATTACCGGGACTCGAAGTGAACCATCCGGTACACCGAAAACCGGGACGTCTTGTAAGCCCATATAACAGTTAATTAACATTATCATGGCGAGAGGCGGGAAATTAGTCCTCATGGACACGGCAATAGGCTATCAACTCATATAAAAGCGAGTGTACGTCCGTACATACATACATACGTGAGTAACATACAATATAAGAGCTAATTTCACCCAGCATCTGCAATACAAAAAAACTTAATAGGCCTATAGATTATACTTTGGGGGTTATGTTTACAAATTCCATCGCTATATGTCTTGTTAAGTTGTTTTTTTTTTAAATGAGTTATAGAACTAATGTATGGTATAATAAGTTATAAGATTTCCTTTGAAGTTATAAACTGAATATAAATACAAACTTTATCATCATCATAATCGTGCATACAAACTTAAAAAGAGATACCTATTCGTTTAACTTCGGAAACCTCCGTATAACAAACATATCCGAATATTAATAACTTGATTTTTTTTTTTTTATATAGGCGAAAAACCTGGGTGGTTATCATCGCCTTTAAATCATTTGATAAATCAATATGAAATAAAACGCAATTAAAGCATAATACTTTTATCTTTCTTTAGATAAATAATAGTGTTTATAAAAAAAATTGCAAATAGGTCTACAGTTTTATAATCCTTTTAATTTTACACATTTACCGAGTTAAAAATCCCCGTCAGCATTGTTAGGTAGGCCTAGATAAAATCTGTTGTTTTTAAATCGAATTTTTTTTTAAATAATGTATTTCTGATGTGTATCTAATTAATAATCTGCCTGTAATTTTGAACGTTACGTACTAGTTATAATATAACAGGCAGAAAGTAGTAATTATGATTTATTTATTCTATTGAAAAATAATTTCGTCTAATTTAATTTAAACATAAATTGTATTTCGTTCCTTAATATTTTGAATTTTTTTGTGTAAATATTTAGTCCTATTTTAATGATACAATATCGTTAATTCCTTAAACAAAATGTAATATAATCAAATTCAATACGTAGGATTTATTTGAATGCTGATATTTCCTCTCTCTCTATTTTGTTGTTTGCGTTTCCACAATGGATGGACGAATCGTAAACCAGTCAACCATTTTACTCGCTACAATGTACACGCTGTTGGCTAATTGCCAAGTAGTAAAACGTACAGTGACAATATTCAATGGTTAATTGAGTGGAACTATTTATTAAAACAAACGTACTGCAACACTTCCGTTGTGTTTTTTGTTAGCAACCAAATTGTTAACATATTCCAAGTCAGTAAAACAAACCATTATTTATTTATACGCTTCATTACAGGTTGGTTAAACAAATTACAATAAAACAGTTCATAAAAACTATAATGAGTGTTTGTCCGGAAATAAAAAAAATCTAAGTAGAGTCTAAAATAATAATATAGTAGTAAGATCCCGTAAAATATTACATACACATTACTTTCATAAACTTGAAGAAAAATATAATTGCATAATATTACGTTGAATGAGATAAGGAACTAATGTATGATATATGGCTTGTTTTGAGGTTAGAAATCGCTGAAAGTATTTATTTTGATTCCTATAGTTGTTGTTTACTTCGTTCTACAGAACGAAATACTTATGCCAACAAACAACATACTATATCTAACTGGCAATATACTTTTATTGAATTTGCAACATGATAAATGTACAGAGCACATCAAAGACCTGAAATAATTTTTGGAAATTAACACTAAAGATCATACATTTTAATCATAGGCCTAACTAAATTAATGATTTTAACCCCAAATATGTTAAATATAGACATGACTTCAATTATTGTTCACTTGAGTTTTCATTGTTAGTACCTGTGTAAATTAACAGAAGCTTGAGTTGTTTGATTCTACTACAAAGGAATGATTAAGACCAATAATAGCCCAAGATAGAAATATTTAGTTTAATGTTTGTAGGCCTTCCATGAATGAAGTAAACAAAAATTATTGGAAAAATACATACAATTAAACGATTTCTAGCCTTAAAGCCGATCATATAGCAAATTATTGCCTGCATTAGTTTTATAATTTGCATATACAACCAACATCAGACGTTATAAGATGTAGTAATTTTGTTTGTATAAAATATATATGCATCCGTTACAGGTGTAAGAAGCCCGTCAATGTAAATTATACAATGCTAGACATTCCCCAGATATCTATTGTTATAACAAACTTTACAAGTTACCAAAACCATCGTAAAAACCTTATTATCCAGCACTTCACGTAATCAAATTATAACTGTCCTATAACCATAAATACTTCTCTGTAGTTAAACCTTATCCACTTTATGGTCTTCCATCAAAACGTGCTAAGAGTTTTGAAAATAGATATTACAGCAATTGCCCCCCCCCCCCCCTAATTAAAGAACCCTTTTTTCATAACATTTGTTCTATTAATATAGTATATCTAAAAATAAATTACAAACGTTCAAAATATGATAAAATAATTTCTTATAAAAGCGAGTGTATGTCCATACATGAGTAAAACAATATAGAAATACTAGCTGACCAGTGCGAAAATTACGCAAGTTAGGAGTACTTACCTGATTTAATAATACTTTTATAAAGGCCTAAACTCTATTTGCAATATCTAGGTGAAATGTGTAAACGTAATTTTGTTGTTTTCAAAATAATGAATAAATAAAAAAATATATGCATTATGTCAATGATTATTTTAAAATTAATTAACAGTAATATAACTTTGCATTAATGACTGTATTTCAAATATTTGGAGTTAAGTATTTAAGTAGGCATATGACTAAAATGTACTATCTTTTGTTTTTATTTCAAATTTTATTTCAGGTCTTTGAATAAAATGTTTAATTGTAGGCTATGTGCGTTTAAAATGTTAGAAATCCCTAACGACACATACAGAGTTAGATAAAATAGTAATTTCTTCTGAAGAACGAAGTAAACAATACTACATTGCAAACAAAATTTTAAACTACTTCTAACCTCAACTCGATCCATATAGCCTACATTAGTTTTACAACATATTAAATATAGTATTTTGAAGTTAAATGTATTCTAATCTGTTTCAAATTAAACTGCACGTGCTGTGTTCAAGGGATGTTACTAGTAAAAACATAATAAGTAAAAATATATTCAGAGATGTTTTAACTAACTATAAATTGATGGCACAAACTACTAAACTCTTTAAATGTATTTATCTCTTCTTATAAGATTTAAAATAGAACAAGATGTACAATTTAAACATAAAGTTCTCAATTTGATCACCAAGTTAAATCACTGTAACGGTACAAAGATAATGCAAAACATTTTAAACTCATCAAAACCTAAACTTTATTGAAGATGCAGTGGAAAGGACACTTATAACAAAGTTAAGTAAATTGAGGTTGTATTAACAGCAGTATTTATGTTTTTTTTTTAGGCAATAGAAATCAAATAAAAGCTTTCAAACTTTGCATACTTCATTAAGGTATACGAAAATAAAAGAGCTAAATAAATATCATTTGTGAGTATAAATAAATAGTATACTCAAGGATAAGTAAATAATAATAGGTAATAACACTTTATTAGTGCCTAAGGTAAGAGATGTAAGAATGAAGAAGAACTGATGTCGTTATTACATAACACGAATATCCAAATAACTATTTGTTATGAAAGGGAAAGGAGAAAACCAGGAATCTGTGTGTAAAATAACAAGTAAAATTGGCTTAAAATAAGACTGAATGCATTGGAAAATTTTAAACTTCATGTTTATTATTTAAATTAAATAATGAACTTACGTTACCACAAGTGTCTATTAATAGAACACAATATCGGGAATTTCTTTGTTAGATTTTCATTGAATTGAACAACAATGACAACAAAGGAAGAGCTGCAGTTGTTTACTTAATATTTCCAATTGAAAGAACAGTATTTGCAAGGTAAACTTACCTCTAATAATTATCTTAATTATCTCTACACTGACTTCCTACAAACTATAAATCTAAATTTGTGTAAAATTATTCTTAAGTGACATAAAAACCATTTGCAATTTGATTACTTAAGTCAAAGTGATGAAAAGGAATAGTTACCCTTAAAATTAAATCAAGCAATAACGAATCATTGCCGGGCCCACTAGCGTGTTAATAATTTAATCTTTTAAATAATATTTTTGTGTTTTATTTCAATAATTTTACATGTATTTATAAACATTATAAATACTTTTGACTTTACATTTTGATTTTAAATTCTTTAAGCGAAATTTAACATTTTTTATTTTAGAAGTGGAGTTTTGTATAATAAATTTGTATTAATTGACATATACATTATATTTTACATTTAATGTGTAATTAAATAATATTAACCGATCTTTGGAATTCAAGGAATGTTTCGTAAAATATGGTTTTCATTTTAAGAATTGATATTTGCTTCAAAATGATTTAATTTGACTAAAACATTCTAAACAGTACTTTTCACAATTTTATTAAGTTCGATCTTAGGTTTTACTGTGACAATTATTTTTTTTAAAGTAAGCAAATTTTTACATTTAAGAACAAACAACTTTGTAAGGAAATAAGGAGGAGGGGAATTAAAGCTACTAAAACTTATCAAATATAACTAAAACTTGTATTATACCATTTTAATATATTTTGACCACCAAAACAAAAAATTAGTTTTACGAATCAAAGTCTGCGAGTGTGAACAAAATGTGAGTAATAGTTCCCAGAATCTCACTTACAGCTGTTTGAAGATCGTCAGCTCTTTTCTAGTAAGAGTCGGGTTTTTTTTAGAATTGTTTATCGAAGTGTCATTTTTAATTCTATTTGTTTACTTTGTTCTTTAAAAGAAACTACTTTGACTTACAAACAATAAACTATATGTAACTGAGTCTATGCTGTTAGGGGGTTTCAACATGGTAAATGTAAGGTGCATAAAATTGAATGTTCTACTCAAAACCCTGAAATACATTTTGGAAAACAAAACAAAAGATCATACTAATTATAGGCCTATTTAAATCATGAATTTAATCAAAATATTTTAATTTCAGTAATTTATTAGATTATCAATAAAAGAAATTTATGAAACAGGAAATATTTTATTTCGTTTACAGATTTTCTTCAATTAAATAACATATAACCATCTCCTAATCCTGAAATAATAAAATCGTCAACAAATGCTAAGAAAACAAGCCATACAATCTACTGTTTCTACAACTTAAGAAGTTCAATTTTTAACTCGTGAGAGTCTCACGCACTTTTTCATAATAAGCCTCTTGATCATAAAACTTTTATCAAGAGCTGATATAATCAGTTAAGATTATTTCAACTTTTTCTACTAAAACGAGCTTAATATTTTATGATGCATTTTTATAAAGAATTAACAGTTGTAGCACAGATTGCCCTCAGAGCTCCCTGTCGTTATTCTCCAACAAATTTAAACAGGCCATTGACTAATGACGATAATTTGTGGCAACACTTCCCGGAACTAGTTAAAGTTATTTGGGTTTGAAGTCTAAACTGATTAGCTAAAGTTTAGCTTACCGTGTTATAGTTCCTTGGATTTTTGAACATACTCTTGATTGTAGAATTAACGGTAAAAAATATAACTTTTTATGGTTTTTATTGTAGGGAATCAAGGTCTTTATATTAAATATTTGATCAATTATGATGTATTTAAAAAAGAACGAAAATACTAACATTAGCTGTACTTATGACTTTGTCCACGTGAAAAAGTACTATGAGTAATCATTGTAGGCTTCCGCTAGCTGCTTATTTCCGACAAACGGTTCAAAGGTTACGGTTCGAAAAAAAATTGGCGAAAAAATTGTTGACCCCTTAGATTGCGTCGGAGAATATAATATAATATGAAATAAAAAATGTAATATGAAAGTTTTAGATAATTAAATGCCCAATCGCCAAGGTCGTGTCAAATTTTCCCTAAAACCTACAGTTGAAAAGCTACAGCTGTTTAAAAAATCGGTAAACCAAAACGTTTAAGAACACCCCACACTTTTTGTGATATAACCTTAAACTGTGCAATCTACAAGTTCCATTTAGTTTCTCAAATTTCTAATTTAGTATGTAGTAACCAGTCAAAAGTTATAAGAAGAGGTCAAAATATTTGTCTTTGGTCACTATTGACATTACTACTTTTTAATAAATGAACTTTTCGTTTGTGGATTTCTCCTAAACCTTTCCGAAGAAATGATGCGTGTAATGGCTCAACCCCCAGCTACATATACGTACTCAGTTGATGAAGTAACAAAAAGACACGCAAATGCAATTTTATTATAGGTATATATAGATGAACTACTATTGTATAAAAAGTTTAGTCAATATAAATACTTAAGTTATTAAATCATTGCGTTTAAAATAACGTTCTTGTGATAAGTAATTTACTTTTCTTGGTAATAAAAGTCTGTTAATTATTTTGCATAATTTCTTTTGGACCTATTTTGTAATACGTTTCCATCACAATGATAGATCCCTCAATAAACAACACTTTTGTCCAAGTATTAGTTAAATTACTACATTAAAAGTATACATTTCGTAATTAAATTTTATAGCTTTACAGATTTATTTGACTCAGTGATTAATAAGCACAAGAGTGGGCTAACGCTATAAACACTATTGTGGTTACTTACTTTTAAATGGGATAGCTACCGTAATATAATGCACAATTAATTCATATTAGAATAGAGACATAAAATTTATCACAATTGTTTCTTATAAGGCACATACAAATGTTAGTGCTTTTGTATTCTTATTATTACCGTTAAAGGGGTAACAACGAAGATACCAACCCCTAAAGCAATAAGTAATCTTTATTTAATTTCCCTTGAAGTTAGGTAGCGGAAATTTTGTAAATTTATTTAATAAATACTGCATAGAGGAAGTAAACCCATCGAGTTTGGGTCACTACCTTCTAAAGGGTTAGAATAGGGTAACTACCCCTGAATAAAAATTAATTTCCCTAACTTCCAATAAGCTAAATAGCTGAAATTTTTTTATCATGCTTCCCTTTTGCATAATTACTTGAGGGAAGAAACACCTTTTGCATTTCCATTACTTGAGCCTAAGGGGTGAAATAAGTAATAATAACACTATCCTTAAAATAAAAAATGCATACATGTGTTATGTAGCCAGAGGCCTTAACTTTGTATATATTACTTTTAAGTTATAGGAAAAAACAAAAAGCACTTACATTACAAATTTTGAACGATACTTATCATCCTGATGAAAAAAACAAACAAAAGGTCTAAGTGACACAAACTATTACTTTTCTCATAATATAAACTTTTAATTAATAATTTTTACTTTTATTACAAACAAAATTAACTGAACAAACATAAATGAGTTACAGAGTTAAACAACATAAAAATCCTACAATTTAAAAGTTCAAATTGATGCTTGCTGTCCTATATTGATTATTGGTAACATTGGTTAGATCGTTTAGAAGTTCTTTCGAAATTAAATAAAAGAGTAAAGTTTTGAGACTTTTTTTGACAATAATTCTATTGTTAACCATTTAACAGCAGATAATGTCAAACGAACAAATGCATTGGAAATACAGTGACTAGATAGAGACAGTGTGGCCAAGTGAGGTCTTGTTTCCTATTGGTCGAGATGTCGGCAGCCATGTTTTTCCTAAATTCGTATCTGTTTACATTACATTCATTCACGTTCACTTAGTGTAAAAGCGACGTTACCGATTTTTTAACAGATATTTGTTAGTTTTTACTTTAACATAAACGTAATAGGTATTTTAAAGCGATTTGTGTTGAAGTATGTGATATTGGACCATATTAATAACTAAATGACAGCAGAATAGGCTACTCCCGCCACTCTACGGAATTGTTTTAGCTCGCATATTTCAGAAGTAAGTACATGCCAAAAGTCTTTTATTTACAACATTTTAAAAAGTACATAACATAGGCTAATCCTTTTTATCAATAGAAAGATAAATGCAATAAATATTAGTATTACGCAATTTTAAGAACTGTTTTTGGCCCAAACCTAATTTCGTCCGTGTTGGCCCTTCGTTTGTTCATAGTTTTCAAATTAAATTGTCATCGTTATTTTTTCTTTCTTTTAGTCTTGGTGAAGGAACAATCGAAGACAAGAATCACATTAATAAGTACGCCTAACTGAAATAATGAGGGAAATTAATAATGAAACCTGTTTTTCTGCTTTGAATAACTTAAACTTGAAAATCTTGAATTGCCTAACCTCAAAATCAAAGAATTGTAATTCCGATATTTAATTGTTGTTACAGACATTAATTTTATTATTAGCTTTCAATTGAAATAAATGAGTTAATTAGGAAAGTTGTAATTGCTTCGTTTACGGTATTTAAAAAAAATCTGATGGAAATAAATGCATTGTAAAAATTAGAAAGTGTAACTTTGAAAAATTTAATTTGTAAAATTCATTAGGCTAATTGATAAAAAAAACCTAATTAACGACAAGATAATAATTTTGCATTTTGATTTAGGCCTATTCGTTGGTTTAGTTTTCGTTTTGTTTTACTTTGAATTTTTAGTTTGTAATTAACGTCTGTACTCAACTATCCACATAGGCTAGTAAAAAATGTGATAGTAGGGTAAATCATTATTTTTTAAAGATTATTTCATTTTAAACGACTTACCTGCTTTCTAACTACTTTTTGACATTTAAAAAGTTGTTTACGAGGCCTTTATGAAATAAAACAAAAGGTTTTATAAATATTTTGAAAATAAATTACATTATACTTTATGGCAGATAACATTACTTTTAGGAAAAACATGGCGGCCGCTTTCATGTGGCCACACTGTCTCTATCTAGTCACTGTAATTGGAAAGAAACACTACTGCTCCTGGTGGACAAACGCAAAACTAAATTTGAGCAAGGGAAAATAAGCTGGTCTTTTTCCCTTGATCTAAATTAAAGATACGGAAACGATACATTTCGTTGCTCTCTGCTGTTAAAATAACTACTTTCAATAAATAATAATGTAAAATATATTTTATAGCCAAATGTATATTTTCAGTTAAATCCACTAAAAATCTTATTTTTATTTTTACTTTCGTCCGAGAGTTATGTAGGTATAACAGGCGAGGTGTTATTAGAGCTTAGTGTTTTTAGCTGATCATGTATGTGAATCAAAATGAGAATCTCAGATCGAGTTTGTAAAGAAATGCCACAATTTGTATGTATAGATTATAAATACTACATAAACCATTACTAACAATAATTAACAAATTCAAGCTCACATTTTATTATACCTGACACTGTAAAGTGGGCTCAGCCTGTGTACCGCTCACTGTATAATGCTGTTATTTGAGGGGAAGGAAAAGCCGCGCAAGATAATATGATTTGTCGTAGTAACTTGAGATGTCATAACTCTATTTCTAAGAGTTGTTACACCAAAAACGATAGCTTTTTTAATATGCATTATATAGGTAGGCCTATGTATTAATTTCGTTATATAATGGAAAGTGTACAATGACATAAATATAAAATTTAACTTAAAAATTCGGCCAATTTCAGATGTATTTTAAAATTTTTATTCCAAAAAAAGTACTTGATGGAGTTTTTCAATTTTTGTGTTACTTTAAAGTGTGTGATTTCTTTAGAAATTTAGGTAGATTTATGGTGGAAGTAGCGCTTGTCTAGTACACTGCATTAACACAGATGAAACAGGTTAATTTAAATTTTAAATGTGTATATATCACAAAGGCCCTTTAATTTCCACTATACATTGTAAAATATAATTAATTCATTCAGGGCCTACATTTACCAGCAAAAACTTCATAGTGCAATATTTCCAACAACAAATAGGCCAATCTAAAAAAAGTTCAAGTCCAGAAAAGTGTGCGCTTTATCAGAAAAAAAAATATTCTGGTGTACAATCCAGTGAATCAACACTTATTATATTGTTTTTTTTTATTTTTTTCACAAAGACAAGTAGAACCAAAATTTGAAACTAAAACAAATTTCGAATTTTCTTCTTTTTTTTAAATTTTTAGTGTAACACTTCCTTGAAGGTAAGACACACTGTTTCTGTAAACTGTATTTAAAAACAATTATGAATCTTATCTCTTGTTTTAACGTGTATTTTACTACATTTTATATTTTTAAACCACAAACGGCAATAACTGCAAATATATTTTTTATCGATTTGGGTATTTTTCCAAGCCTAATAACACATTAAAGTCCTTATGCGATGTCCTTATATATAGATACAAATGTTTGGAACAATATGTTTTACCAACGAATTAATGTAGAATATGTAATGAAATTTTTTAACACCGACCATGGTTAAACCAATTTTAAATTAATGACACAGGTAACTAAAAAAAACCATTGGTCTTATAAAAGACGGTATTACGTTTTGGTGGTTCAAGATTAGATTACATAACAGTATAAAATTTAAAAAGGTGATTTTACACATTCATTTAACTGACGTATCAGTGCCGGGAAGTTCAGAATCAGTGATATTCGTATTTGATCATTCCCTCACAACAGTGCCGTGTTTGGTGTCACAGTATGTCTATGTTTGTAAATTAAATGAAGTTCAAACTTTTATAATTCTAAAAAAATATAAATACTTTAGACCAATAGAAAGAGCTAGTTAGTGATTGTTTAAAATACAGTTTTATGTTTGTATTCCTAAGTTATTCTGTAAGCTTTTTTATGAATGAAGAAAATACAAAGGATTGAAAAAATATATACATTTCAACTATTTTGAACCTCAAAGCCTAACATATTATTTAGTAAAAGATTTTTGAATCATGATAAAGTAAGCATTTTTCGTTGACGATGTTTGTGTTTGCTTTTATTTTACTAACCTAATCTGAAAAAGCTGTTGGTTGTAAAGAGTAATTAACTGATTCTAAATTAGCAAAGTTAGTTACTATGGTAGGTAGTGCATGTAAATGCATTCAACAAACATGTGTCACTAAACTTTTGATCCGAATCAGCCGTTTTTGTGTGAAAGGGCTGTGAGTGAACATCGCATTTTCAACATTTGTAGGCTATGCATTAAATTACAAATTTTGCTAAAAAATATATTTTAATAAGAGTACATCTTAAAAATTTTGATTTTTTTTCTACGTTGATTCTATGTCAGTCAGAACAAAGAACCTTAAATATATAGATTTGTATATTTATTCATCATTAAATTAAACCGATAACATATTTTTCTCCAACTATAACGTTTTGTATAGCACTAAACCACCCATTTAAGTTTTTAACCTATTCAGCTTAGTACATTTACCTTTATAAATAAACGGTATCAGTTAACTGACACAAACTTTCTCCCAACTTACTGTAGTCAAAATAATATTGTTTTTAATCATTTTATTTACTACTTTTTAGAACAAAACAAAACAATAATATTCTACCTACGTCAATCGTATAAAAAAGTTATTGTCCCAGGCGGGATTCGATCGTGCGACCTTTGAATGACTGGCCGTCTTCTCTACCGTTGTGCTATCCCTTGCGGCCGTTGCCGTGATGCTAGATTGACAACATAAACTTGTTTATTTTTTAACATTTCCCCATAATTATGAAACGCCGAAGTTTTGATAAAAGCGGATGGTGTCATTTTGTTTGGCATCTTAAGCACTATAAATACTGAAAATTTGATCAAAATCGTTAGAGCCGTTTTTGAGAAATTTGCATTTTTGTCGTTTTTATTGGTTTTTAGGGGTAAATTACCCTTAAAAATTAAAAATTCCAAAAAATGAAAAAAACGCCTGGAGATATTAGTTTTTAGTACCTACATACCAAATTTCATGAAAATCGGACCAATAGTGTCCCCTCTGGTCGTGTATACATACTGACACACTGACAGACAGACACCACTTTAAAAACACTTTTTTGGGTTCAGGGAGCATCAAAACAAAAAATTCCACTAAAAATATTTTTGGGTTCAGGGAGCACCAACACAGATAATTGCACTAAACAATTTTTTGGGGTTCTGGGAGCACCAAAACAGATAATTCAACTGAAAATTCAAATTCGAACGTTTTTACGAAAACAATACTTTCTCCATATAGGGTCTACTACGTATAGGGTGGAGAAAGTAAAAAGTGTGTTTCAAAGTAATTGCAGAAGATACATAGTCATAAAATTACGTTTTAAAATGAGGATGAACTTAATTAAGAGAAGGTCGATGTTTTACAACATCAATGTAATTTATCATCGCAGTTTGTAACTAATGCTTTTTCCATCAGGCGCCAAAAGGTATAATGTAATTATGTATGCACTTTCTTTCTAATCGTTATTAGACCTGACGCTAGAGAAGAGTACATAATATTAAAGTACCATCTGTAATCTAGTTAGGAGTTAGTGCAGTAAGGGAAATAAGGGTGAAACAATTTGTCAGACCTTACCTTAACAAAGGTACGATATTGTGAAAAATGTATGCAGTTCAAATATATATTTATTTACCTTACTGTATAATAATTTTTTTGTAACGTTTTAAGACTTAATTAAGTGAAATAAAAAATAAATAAATCATAAAATCTGTTGTACAAAATTTTGTATAATAGCGATTAATAAAAATACAATGTCAACGTAAAAATGCCACAATGGGGTTACAATAAACTTTAAACCCCATTAACATTAAAAACTATTGAATAACGATAAAAGTTAATCCTAATAATATAGTTAATATAAAGAATTTATAGTTATTATAGTAAATTTAATAGTGTATTATAGTAATTTAATGTTAATTTTTCGTTTATACAATTAAGTGTACAACACTATGTAGACCCTACAATAATTTATTTCTATGTAACCTACTGCGCATATTTTAAACGTGCGTTTTTATTTACCAACCAGTTACATTAAAGTACATACCTTGTTACAATAATAACAAAATGTACTTTTTAAAACAAAACGTGCTAGTGAGGTTTTATTCAAAAGGTAATTGCGGAAAAGGGGGTTCAGAAAAGACAGTGACCTTCATAGAACGATTTTTAGTCAACATAATCTTGATAGCACGAACCTCAACTAGAAGAGTCCATCGATAACAAGACTGTTTCCCAAATCCCTTTGAGAGTCTTGCTATGAAGGTTCTACTGTGCAACAAACTAATAATAAAATATAAGTAACTATCAAAAACTAAAAGAATATATGACATGAATTCAAAGTTATAACTTTCCTTCGTTTTAATTATTTTGAGGAACTGGGTCCGAGAATCTAAAGCTAAGTTAAAAGTTTAAGCACCCCTTAATTTTAGCGAATCGTTTGTAAATTGTAAAATAGATGTTGTTAAATATTTTTATTGCTGTACAAATATTAGCTACGAGATTCAATAAAAGATAAAACAATTAAAATTGACAAAGTCTGCGCTTTCACAATGCAGTGTTTAGGACATAAATTTTAAGCGTATGAAATACAAATTGTATAAGATAATTAGTATGAAGAAATAAATCCTTTTCTTCTATATTCAATTGCCTACACTTTCAATAAAGTTTGAATTTATTCTTTTGGAAGAAAATAGTTTGACTATTTTCGATTTCTCTACTTGGCCAAAATGTGTATTGTCTTGTTGTCATTGTTCATTTTCGTGTATGTTTGTCTTGCCTATCACATTCACATTTACACGGTAAATACAGTTTCTAGTAACCCGAGTGCCTTGCATAGGTTTGGATTTGACGAGATGAGGAATAACAGTGTTTGGATTAATATATATGAGGTACGATTTTACGAATGTTTTAGTTACGCACATGACTTTGTTTATAAACCAGGCACATAGGTTATGGTTATGAATACAAAATGTATCTTTATCTTTAGAGTCTTTCATTTTATTCGACCTGGCTTTTGTACAAGTGAAAATTATGGATTGAGATTAAGCATTAATAACGTGGTCGTTCTGTAACGTGATTATGTTCTTGGTTTCGGCTTAATTTGACAAAGCAAATATTACTAGCTAGATCCTGTAAGGAATGCACTAGAAAAATAAATTAGCAAACTCTATTTGAAATATCTGCACATTATTTAATAATTAAGTTACTACAATTCTTAGAAAGTATAGTACCTGTATAAAAATACTACTAAATTACAAACAATACTTTTCCTAAACAGTAAACATTGTTATCTATACAAACTAGTATAAAATAAACATAGGCCTACTACAGCAAGACATTTGAAAGATAATGTTGTAAAGCTATTTTTGTTAGCATTTCAGCTTTGCATTCAAACAACCACATTAAACCCCTTAAGGTTCTTATACCAATAATAAAATTCAAATAACCTCAGAATCATCTTATTTTCTCAGTTACAAACAGAACACGAAGCGTTAGCAAACACAGCTAACAAGACTCAACCAACAATAACATTTTAGAATTAAGGGTGAAGACAAACTAATAAATAACCCACTCACTACTTTACAAACTAAATTAAAGCCAAAACAACAATGTAAGTAAATATGGTTTAAACTAAATGATTAGATGAGTGTAATAAACTCCATATCATTTACTAACCTATTTAGAATATTATTTGCTCAATAGTTATACAAATATATGTTTTAATAAATTTGTTTAAATAAATGTGTTTATTTATACAAATTCTCCATGTGCAATAACAAAGTACTGTTTTACTTTAGCTGTTTAAGAAAGTGCGTTTTTGCACACACAGCAGTGCGCAAACTAAACTACTTGTGTTCAGCGTCAAGTAATTAAGTAATTATACCTATTTGTAATACTGTTCGCACTCCAGCTGTTAACTTCGCATACCGTACGCAACTTAAATAACCTCATAAAACAGATGTTCTTAAAAACAAAACACTAATTTAAAATGTAGCTGTATGAAAAACGTTGTGTGCATCACTGGTGCAAAGTTTGATTTGTCACTAAAAGAACAAAAATTTCTTGAAAACGTTAAAATTTATTAACATAACAACCTACTTGGAAAATTTGGAATCGGTTAATTTTATTTAAAACCCATCAGCGTTTTTAGTTTAGATTTATGTTACTATATATTATACAAAATCATATGATTCATTAAAAAAATCTACCCTAATCCAAATGAATATATCCAAATCAATCTTGATTTCAGAGAAAATATCAGATTATACAATTCTGTAATCTGTTTCCGTTTGCTTCGCCGTGGAGGTTAGTGAGAGAAGCAAGCATTGGCCAAGCCTTTAATGTAATTATAAATCTTGAGGATTTAGTTTTAATTTGGTACAGGTGCTTTACGAATATCTTACATGGTTGATTCTAATATAACCGATATTAAGCTCTGTGCATATAAACCTCCCTTAAATTATATCCATAACCAACGTACAGTGTGCTTACAGGCTATATCTGCCTTAAGCCTTACTTCATTAAACCTCACATTCCTGATCCATGCAGACCCTTGAGAGAATTACCAAAGTTAAGTGATTTAACCTTGATTAACACTTAGCCATATATTGAAGAATTAATCTCGCTAATATTTCGGTGCAGTGAAAACTGTTAAACTACTAAAGTTTTTATCTTTTAAAAAGAATTGGTCTATATGAACTTGTTTTGCATATTTATTAATTCTATTATCGTCAGAGAAATAGTTCAGTGCAAGCAGAAACTTAGTGCCAACAGAACAGAACTTGTGTCGAGTTTTATTTGAGTTGAAAATAAACTAAATGATTTTAATTCATATTTATTATTACTTATTTAAACTATTTCTTTTTGATTCCGTACAATGCAAATTGGAGTAAATTATTTTGCATTGATTTTCTTATAAATCCGACTTTAGATTGAATAATGTCTATTTTAACGTGATTTGAGCGCATTTAGAAAACTAAGTTGATATGTTTTTGGGTTTCAAATAAAGATTTCTGAAATTGGTCTACTCACGAAGGCGTTGAATAGCTGCCAAGTGTGCGAGCGAATTGTATTAGTAGAATTTGGTTGCAAATCAGGATCCAGCCCCGGCTTACTCCCGGCTTCGTTTCGCTGGCAGCCGAAAACCTTGCTTTTCGAGTTTGCACCTCGATGTTGCTGCCTGGGATTATGTACTGCTTCGCTTCACTCGAACCAGACTGGCTGTAAGATCATGTAAAAAAACAAAATGTGAAAAATAATCTGCTTTATTTATTTTTTTAGACAAAACTGAAAACAAGTTTCATTCTAGTTCGAAAAATCTCAAAAACATTTACTCAAAAAATTTCAACGGTCAAAAAACGTACTTCCGGTTGTTTCATATTTTGGCTAACGAATTCGTCCAGTCTACTTATAAAACCAACGTGTGTGTACCATTTTTTACCATGTCGGACATAAAATGCGGCCGTTAGAGTGAAAAATATACACATTTTAATGACACTCCAAAACATGGTCGGTTTCCATTGTCAACTCGGGACCTTAGGTCTCACCGTAAACGTTACTGCAATATAGTTCATCTCACGAATAACACGCTTAAAATCTAAAACACTGTTTTTGCTTTTACTACCGATTTCGATCAATACAGATCAGTGAATAACAGAACTAAAAACTCAAACAACGTTTACTCTAGAAATATGTTGGATGGAAGTGACATCAGTATATTTATAGTCAAGGCAAAAAGGTTAGGCTTAGTGTCGGACAAGGAGAGGCCCAAAAAAAATTTAGTATATTATATTCTCCCGTTTGTCATTTAGCAGTATATAATCTAGTTGATTTTATTTCCTATCTTACAATACTATATTATTTCTAGCATCATGTGTACATCCATCCATCTAATTGTTAATCACGCGTATTCGTACCTTCGCATGTATTCAACAGCTAGCTTACCTCAATATTGTAATAGTACTTTATGTTCACCTTTAGTTTGACTTCTGTTTATAGTTTTCCAACCTAACCCTCTTCTTAAAATTCAGTAACGCCTAGTCAGCCTTTAGAATAATTTGAATCAAACAAATCGAAATCAATAAAAGATTTCTTCAAATATCAGTACCGTTAAAACCCTCTTAGCTTAGAGAGTTTCTAGTTCTGTAGAGGGCTGCTTTATCAGGAGTACAATGTTTGGTTTAATGGCGTGCTTAAGGCAGACAAAGCTTTTAAGCAAGTGGAATGTTGGTTATGGATTTAATTAAATGCAGGTTTGGAACGTCAATTCTTTGGTGCTATTATAACACAACTACCGTAGAATTGTGCCAACATGGGTATTATTAGATTAATCGATTACAGGCAGTAATTGAAGACAGAAAACATTAAATATTGAACCAACCATTATTTTTGAGACATTAAAACATATTCAGTAACAATGTTTGTTAATAGCCGCCTATTTCGATAGGCCTACGACTAACAGTTAATCAGTTGGAAAGGTTTAAAGTTTTAAAAACACTCAATCTAACTGATCGGATATTTTTGTATGAAAACGTTTTGAACCGATGAAAACGATCTTAAGCGTTGTTAAGACAAACTAATAAGTATTTTAAATCAACAAAAAACTTTTTGTTGATATTTTTAAAACCATTATACAGAGGAATTATGAGACAAATCACTAGATTTTACACCGTTTGATATCTTTATCTATACACTTAAAAGATGAACTATACAAAGAACGTTACGTTATATGCTAAAAAGTGCGAAATGTTTAGCATAATCCGTCGAAGAGTTTTTGCGTCTATAGAAAAGAGGACAAAGACAAAAAGAAGCAAAGAAACAAACATTCATTTTTATAAAAATAGATTAAACAAATTAGTTTTATATAAAAGTTAAAGTTACCTTATCAATTATATATTTATTATATATCGTTGTATTTGTTTGTCTGAACCAAACTATGCTTTATTCGTGTTGAGAGCGTTTTAATTGGTTCAAAACGATTCCTTAAAAAAATAACTTTCAACTTTTAAATGGTTATTCGTATAAATATAAACACCAAAAACAAAAAGTCCTAAAATGATTTTTAAATTCTCCATAAAATGTCCGTAAAATACACTAAAGTTTAGCTCCGTATTTTAAAATGGTGGTACTTTACAAATACATTAACTACATATTTTTAAAGTTTGCTGTCAGATTTATAGTTCACTACATATCAATTTAAATAGTTGGCCCATTTAAAATAGTCAACCTGTGATAACTTTGTAAATTTTAGTTTGTTTTTGTATTTTGCTTTCTAGATAAGTTAGAGCTAACAATGTTGGATATATTTTGACGTGGCAAATTACAGAACTACCGATATTACATCTAAATATACAGGATGACATCCAACATAATATTTGTGTATATTGTATGAATGCAACCATGGTGGCATTCTATTCTTGTTTATACTAAAACACGCCCAATTATTAAGGAAGTTGCTATTTATAAGTTGTATTTATCTTGGAGATATTAACTATTAAGTTGTTGAATTTAAACGTATTTAAATTAGTTAAAAAGCTGTCCATTTAGAAGCGATAAAAATCATAAAACAAAGAATACAGTAAAAAATAAATTGTTTTAAAACTTAAAAATTACTAACATCTCGACAAGGTTTTTTTTTAAAGATATTTTATTAAAATAATTACGTAGTTTGGAATACGAAAAACTACTTTCTGGAGTGAATTTACCAATCGGTTATTTCTGGAAGAGAAAACTCAAATCCAATTAATTAGTCTAGATACTTTTGTAAAAGATAGAACAAAAAAGCTTTGAATTAACTGCCCTCTTAACTACAAGAGACGATAATATACAACGTTTTCTGTTGTATATATATATATATATAATATACAACGTTTTATAATATGACTAATTATATTCTACATAACTATCCATTTCTGAACATTCTAACATTCAGTCGATTTTAGGCTGATCAATATTAAATAACAGTTCACCTTATAAAAGTTTACCTACAAAAAGTACGGTAAAATAGTTTTCACATTCAAATGGCGTGAAACGGATAAATTGATGAAAGCCTAAGTTTTCTAATGTTGATTATATTCCAATAACTTTTTTGCCTATCGCGAAATTTTATAACTTGTTTTGCGATTTATAAATAACTTATTACTGCTTATTTCTATCAATTTTAATTTTCTTGAAGAAATATTTAACATAAAATTTACAATAAATTTAAATTTCCAAACTTTCCCCTACAAACAACTTCGAATGCGTTTCATAGACAAGAAAATTTAATTTTAACAACTTCGTTGAACAGTTTAAAACATTATAGTTGCAAGTACGTCTACATAAAGAAATTGAATATTCAGTTAGACTTGAGAGAGGATACACTAGACAAAATTTAAACACCGAATAGCAGAGCTAATACGCGTTTCATAGGCAATGTCGTCATCTTTAGTGATGCACCAAATACAGTAATCAAATTGTTACTAGATTTTAATATATTATTATTGATCGTGCATAAAAATGTTTAGAGTTTTTTTTTTTTTGCACAAGTACTTAAATAATTTTACGAATTAAAATTTGGATACAGGTTAATTAAAATCTTTCGAGGGCAGTATTGCAACAACTTTGTTACTATACCTTGTTCACCGAGAGTTTAAAGTGAAGCACCACCTTACAATGGCTAACGTTAGGCATTTGGGCCAATGAGGAATACGAACATCACGTGTGGGACGGGCGACTCTGCGTATGATTCACAGTAGTTCTTAGTAAATAAGCATTCTCTTTACTAGCCCATCCTAGTAGTTCAAGTTCGTCCCTGAGGTAGGTCCTCGTGACACAGTCTGCCCAACCCATAAATATTGTAGGGGAAGGTGCTTCACTTTAAACTCTCGGTGAACAAGTTATAGTTAAATGTCAAAGTAGATGTTATTTTGATTGTTATAGCTCGTACATTAAGATATTTAGAGTTTTTTCGGTACAAGTACTTAAATGATTTTACGAATTGAAATTTGGTTACAGGTCAATTAAAATCTTTCGAGGGCAGTATTGCAACAACTTTGAAAATACGTTTTAATTTTTTTAAATATTACTTAGTTTGAATTTTAATTGTAAGCAAAAGCTTTTAGATTCAACACTATTGCAATTGACTTTAAAGTACAGTGCCGCCGTTTACAGAAATGTTAAGAAAACATGTATGAATATTACGTAATATTTTTGGTTCTATTTATTCTTACAGATATACAGTAGATAAAGAAATACAAATTGGGTTTCACTGTCTCCCCTTCCCTCCTCTTCAGTCTTATCTGTCACTGGTAGTCTTTCAATGGCAGTATTACGATCCTATGAACTTAACGGTCGTTTAGATTATTTTTATACATTCATTTATAATTGTTTATTTTATTTACTTTTTTATTGTTATTTTGCTTTTTTTCAGTTTTTTACTTATGGATTGTGAAGCTGGATCCTCGACTTCACATCTAAAAACTACATTTGAGGTAATTATTTTTAATGCAAGGAAATGGTTTCATCTTTGTTAACTATCTAAGGGGTAATTACAAACAACTTATAATTACGGACACCATGAAATATAAAATATTGTGTTTAAGAAAATGAATGAAAAAGTTAACAAATATGTTTGTAGAGCTGCAGACTTTAAGTATATTCTAACTACAACAAAGCAATATCATTAATTTGTAGAGTTGTTTAAGTTAACCTCAAAACCAAAAAGAATGTAAACTGTGAAATAAAATTTAGTTGGAGGAAAGGAAATTAATAACTATGTAAATCGAATAAATTATTTAAATCAAGGCAACTGACTTAAGTGAACTAATGGAACTTCTTTAATTAAATTGATAATTCTGGATATTTTTTTATATAAAGTGAAATGAAAATCAATTTTGTTAAATGAGAATAGTTATTTATTCAAAATTATTTCTTAAAAGTTAAAAAAGATAAGACAAGCAAAGTTTGTATTAGCAAGATATTTGATAAAAATGTAGTAATATTATTTTGTATGCAGAAATGATTTCGTTATTACTCAATTGACAATTTACTATACGCCTTGTGGCAGGAGTGCAAAGTAAATCACGATTTAGAAAGTTATTGTTAGATTCAATTGAATATATATTTCCATTATTAGTTAACGTTACTCGATGTTAAAGCATCGCATGTTCTATTGGTGTATAAACGATATTCAAAGATGTATATAATTATTTTTAATTAATGGAGATAAATAATCTTTTCAAATGGTATATACAATGCATTTGTAATAAAATGTATATTGTACCTAGCCCAACAAAAACTATCCTCTTTGTGGTGTCACGTAATAATTTTACGTTATGTAACTTATCACGAATGTAATTCAAGCAATATATAATATAAATTTGTATTCAAATATAACTAAACCAAACTGTAAAATTTGTACTCCTAAACTAAACTAGCGTCTCTCACGTCTCTTTCTGGTAACATACTTGCATTCGTTATGCCAACTTGTCATAATTGATGCAGTACTTACATTATGTTGGGTAAATAATTAGTACGGAAACTAAATACTATTACATTTGGCATCGCTGTAACTAATTGTTCATTGTATACGCTCACTTTGCTAACGCAGCGCGGTGACACAGTTGCACTGAAAGATGGCCGTGAAATGTGCTCATTCAATGTTTGAGTTTTCTTAACTAAATTTTTAAGTTATAAAAAAATCTTTTCTTGGTTTTTTCTTAGTTTCTGGTCATTTATTTTATTTAACTAGTATTGTGGATTATTTGACGATTAGACGGGTAGTTTAACGTTCAGTCAGTAACAAATTGCTTAGGTTGACAGCACTACTGCTCTCTTTCCTCAAAAAGGTCTTCGTTTGCTATATTATCAAGAAAAAAAGAGTACTGCAAACTTAAACACAAAGACCACTAAAGAATTGCAGTTCCAGATAAACCTGGTTCGTTTTAATCTAATATATAACTGAGGACATCTGCACTAAAATGACTATAAAGAAAGAACCTGTCACAAATAATATTATTCGTAAGATGGTGGTTTGTATATACAAACTGAAACTCTCTTCATACACACACGCGCGCCCGCGCACACAGAAATACTGCTCTTCAACTTACTTTTATCTTCACCTCTTAATATGTCTAGCTTTTTAAATCAGTTTAATATATACTTAATATTTAAATTAATTTTAAAATTTGATATCGTTTGATAGGGAATCAAAATTGAATATACATAGGCTTATAAAGATTTATTGTGAGCTGACGATTCAATCTCAAATTTCCTTCCATCGTAACTACACTAACAGTTTCTTTCTGCTGAATTTAAAAACTCTGCCATTGCACTCGGAGTAGTTAAAGTTGTGTACAGTGCTGTGCTGGCTCATCGGTACACCGAGAGGTTTCCCTGATTGTCCCCACTCATGGCCTTCTCTCACCCGTAAATAATTAAACAACTTATAGACACCAGTTGTACGAAAAAATGAGAATACGGCAACATACTTAATAACACCTTTAATAATATAATGGTAAACAACGACATCACTGCCACGTACCTAACAGCGAACAAACTGTAATCTTTATTAAAGTTGAAAAATCAGTGTTACAATTGAGGCACACAAAGGTGCAGGCCCGGTCTAGCTAGATTGTGTGCTCCTGGAGATTAAATTTTATCAACTCGTATGGAATACCCCCCAGTGGAGCGAAAAATTAAGTGTATATTATTCGTAAGAATGCTTCTAAGTGTGTTTGCACATTGCAGGAGGAGTTTTTAAAAAAAAATTCGAAGTAAAAAATCCTCTCTCTTCTTCCTCTCTTGAATTATAATTTTTTTATTAACGTAGGCAGTACCTTGATGTACTTAATTTTCAAAATCAAAAACTCACTGACTCGAGAGTGATCACAAATGTATTTATTACCGAAGCTAAAACAAGGAAGGCTTAATGAGTATTGTTCCCAATAGTAATAAAAATCTGGTGTCAAATAAATTTTGATAAAGTTTTTGACTAACTTGAAAATAATTTACCTAAAATCAGAAATTCCCTACTACGTCAGACTGAAGAAGAAAAGATAGAGTATTTGGTAATTATAAGCTCCAGTATCTGAAAATATAATATTACTGGACTGATAGGTATGTGAGCAGGTGCATTATATGAAACAAAACAATTTATTTTTATTTTTAAAGCGTTATTTTTTAAGTGTTTATCTGAATCTTGATGAAATGTATCATTTTAATTTTTGTAAATGTACATTTCGGTTTTTAAACTTGTAAACCTACCATAGCTGTTAAAAGGAAGAGCCGATTTTGATTTAGTGTGACACAGTTACACACGTTAAACTTATAGCACCCCTCTTTTTGCGTCAGGGGTTAAACTACGTGGTTATAGATAAATTGACAACTTCAAATGAATGACTTATATTGAAATTACATAAATAAAAGGCTACGTGTCTTATAATCCGTTTAACAGCTACGATACCACAGACAGACACACACTTTAAACTTAAAACACCTCTATTTTTGTTTTGGGGGTTAAAAAAAAGTCAGTCGGAGTTGTTAGCACAAGCTAAACTAGAGCCACTATACTAGCGTTAGTTGTAGTTGTATTTGTAAACTAATAATGGCATGGCAATAAACTCAAGTAACTTCTTTCCAGACTTAGTTTTTTCTCTCTGAACTTGTGGGGCCTCTTTGAAGGGGGTCCCCTAGCGATCGCCAGGTAGCCACCCGGCCCAGACCATGTCTGAACATGTGCCTATAACTTGTTGTGCAATAATTGTTCTAGCTTGTATATAGGTCAAACTGGGCGTCCCTTTCTCAAGAGGTTCAAATTGTTTGGCACTGCTGAGAGGGAAAATTGCCCACATGTTTCGCTATCGCGATGGCATTGTCCGGCAAGAATAGGAACCCACTGCCTTCTACTGGAGCTCCTATACCTCGAACTGGGGTAAATTCGGTAAATAGAGTTTGTATTACCCCTTGTAGGAAAGTAAGTAGGCGAGCGCTTCCAGCTTCAGCGATCTCCTCAAGATCGGACTGTGAATGGCTGGCTTAAAGAATGGTTCCACACTATTACAGTGGATGGTATCGTGACATGACGTGATGCTTGTCACTACTGTAAATAAATATACGAACTACAACTCTGTAAAAATTAAAATTTTAAACATAACATTTTAGCATATATTATTTTACAATCTTATTTGTACATGTTCCAGACCACACATCAGACATTTTAAAACAGAAAACGTTTAGTTTTACAAGTGCAATTTAAAGTTCAAAGTATAAACGAAACAGCTAGAATAATAAACAGTAAAGTTATTTGTCTTGGAGGAACTATACAGCGAATTGGAATAATTAAGTAATTACTCTTTCAAACTTTATTTTTTTGGACAGAGAACAACTCTATTTCTTATAATTAAAACCCTAAACTTGAATAGGACTTGTAAAACAGAACTAATTAATTATAAAGCAAGGATTTAACCGAATGTAGATTGAAAAATTTTATTAAGAAGAAACATTATTTGTTTTGTAATTTCTAGTTAGTTTGTTTAGTTTGCATTTTTAATAGCAGTACTTTATAGCTTTAATAAATAAATAATGTTTATAGTATTATAAAGGGTGTCGATAAAATACTGTCTCAAATTTCAACATTCTACCCTGTAGGTGAAATTAATTTAAAAAAGTGTCAGCAAACTTAAGACCAAAAATGCTTAGTTTTCGAATTATACTCCATTTTTTTACTAAACACTTAATATCTTTAGAAATAGAAAAGACATTGAGATCAAATTTGGTATGTGACCTTTTACCCTTTTACAATAAACCAGGAAGATTAAAAATTAAATTACGTGGTTGTTGTCTGTAGTACACAAATTTACTGTAGAAGTGTATGCTTAAATTCTTAATGGTGAGCATTAATCGAAATTCTTGACCACTGATCTTCCAGCTTTATTGTAGAATTTCCTACTCAATGATAGTTTTGCTTCATAGTTCTTGATGGATGGGGCACCAGCCAAATTTAGTGTGGACGTTAGATTAGAACCCATGTTGGTAATCTCTACCAAGAAACATGGATTGGCCGAGGAGGTCGCATGACCTTAATGACCTTGATTACTTTCTGTGGGGACACCTCAAGAGCATAGTGTATATATCTCAGTAGGTTCAATTCAAGATCTCAGACAACGCATTGAGGCTGGTATAGAGACTATTCGGCAAATGCCTGGAGTTTTGCAAGGAGTGCTAAAACATTGATGATTCGCTTAGATGTGTGCTAAACACGGATGTAACTTTGAACAATTCCTTTAGATTGTTTATAAATAGCACTGTTGTTGTTTCTGTATTGTTATAGATAATTACCAAAACGTTTTTAGCCGATAACTCGGTTATCTTTTGAGCTACGTAAAAAATAAGAACTATCGTTTGTTGGTCATTAAAAAATAATATCTTTTGTTTCCAAAAAATATTTGGTAACATTGGCTGTTTTTGAGATATTTGACATTCAAACATTTAAATGTCAAACAAGTTTAAAATATCTAAAGAACGTTCTGGTTTTTTATGCAAGGATTAAAGGTTACTGTTATTCTAATTTTCAACTATAGATTAGACTGGTACAATTTGGGACAATGTGTTCTAGACACCCTGTGTAAAGTGCACAACCTCCAAATCACAGAAATTAACTGTGGAAGATATAAACCTTAGTTTGAGACATTTTAACAATCACTATCTTTACATTGTTCCTAAAATTCATAGCCTGTGATTACTTTTAATGCCTTTAATACAGCAAAAATAAGAATTTAGGAAAAAATAAATCAAAAATTTACAGTAGATGTTTGTACAGTATTCTTTGACTTATAGTATCAATACGATGACATATTTGCAGTCAAATGAGTGACGCATCAGCTGCAACAGAAAATGAATAGTCTACTGTTAACCTAAAATAAACGATGTATCCGAAAAGAATTGAATTTATTATGCAATTCCAATTGAATTAACAATAAGAAGATAGTTATTACAATAGAGCCGCTGACATGAGTTGAGCGGACTTCCAACATATGAAGTTTATATGTTTTCAACCAACTATTTGGGAAATTGGTCTACTCATAAAGACGGTGAATAGCTGCTTACGTGTAGGAAGTATATGAGAAGAATTTGTTTGCATTTCAGCCTCTAGCCCCATCTTACTGGCTGATTCGCTTCGCTCGCTACGAACAAACTCGCTTCACGAGTTTCCATAACAGCCGTCGGCCTCGTTTAAGAAGGTGACCTCACTATAGAATACCTCGCGTGGATTTGAACCGGGTACTTTTATTTTATTTTACGTTTTGGTCGAATTTAAGGTAACCAAACGGGCTATGAAATACAAGATGGGCAGAATAATCTTCTATATATACATATTTAAGTTTCATTCTAGTAGGAAAAATCTAAAAATGTTTAATTCCTTTAGAACAGCGTGATTCTGGTCGTTAGATTGTTTTGGATAAAGAACTCGTCCGAGCGACTTAGAAACCAACATTGTACCAAATTTGCACCAATCGGACTTAAAATACAGTTGTTAAAGTGCGAACACAAATATACAGAGTGTTCATACAGTCCCTTTAAATCCATTCCTAATTTTGGATACTGAAAATAAATTATCAAAACTTTGTATAAATCTTGTGTTGTAAAACAGGAAAATTTTAGACATACCTGACCCTCTGTGGTTTTCTGAGAATTGGAAGGGAGTTAACAAATTTCAAATGTAAAGGTAGGTCATGCATTATACCATTGAAAAGTATATTAAAAGAGACTCAGAATGGAGCAAATTAGAGCTTAGTAATTTGCTGCGTTTCAAAGTAATCAAAGTTCTGGAAAAGGATATTTTTATATTAACATCATCTCTTTTAAGTGTAACTAAAATGCTATCAGTTATTTTTGTATCAGTCTTTACATTGTATTTTAATTTTTTGAATTTTGTTATACAATCATTTACGAAATAACTTTTTTAAACAAATTATAACCCTCAACCCTACTTAATTCTAATTGTTATTGGTTTTCGCCATTCCGAATATTGTGAATTGATAAAATCAAATGTTAGACTTACCGTCTTTAATATTCCATTTGTTCGTCGTTTAGAACGACGGCCGTTTCGGTTATTCAACCATTTCCAAGTCCATTCGGTTTCCCTTCGTCAATTTTGAACACTTAAATAAATAACATAAAAACACTTAACACAAAACATTTATACGCACACACGAGTAAAAATGTTCCTGAACTAGATCATCACTGAACCGTACCGCGCGGTGTCTTTAACATTACTGCAGTAATTATTTGGTTAGAGGGGTTGTGTGTTATCTCTTAGTGATAACACGGTGTCGTATAGTGCATTGGAACTGAAGTTTAGTTTTTCGTTTAATAACGAACTACTGTCAGTTTTGAAATTCTTGTATATTTCATACTGTTCCAATGCGTTCATGAAATTTCCTTTCTTACACCGATGTAATATTTTCATGGTGTCCTCTATACATGAGTAATTATGATCTTGCTCGATGATGTGTTCAGTAAATTTAGACACAGTCGTTGTTTGGTCCATATATTGTTTGGCGGAAGGAATATGTTCTTTAAATCTTTTGTAGAATGCTCTGCCTGTTTGTCCTATATATGTCTTTGGGCAGTCCTTACAGAATAACTGATATACTCCTGTGCCATCATATTTATTCTTTGGATTGTGTCTTTTTCTTATATGATTTTGTATATTATTTGTTGTCCTATAAGCTACCTTGTAGCCTTGTTTGTGGAGCACATTCCCGAGTATATGTTAAATACTTTTGTGATAGTTAAAAACTAGATATTTTTCATCTTTTTTTGGTTGTTGTGTAACCTGCTTGGTTCTAAATTTCCTGATCTGCTTATTTAACAACGGTATACGACACCGTGTTATCACTAACACACAACCCCTCTAACCAAATAATTACTGCAGTAATGTTAAAGACACCGCGCGGTACGGTTCAGTGATGATCTAGTTCAGGAACATTTTTACTCGTGTGTGCGTATAAATGTTTTGTGTTAAGTGTTTTTATGTTATTTATTTAAGTGTTCAAAATTGACGAAGGGAAACCGAATGGACTTGAAAATGGTTGAATAACCGAAACGGCCGTCGTTCTAAACGACGAACAAATGGAATATTGAAGACGGTAAGTCTAACATTTGATTTTATTAATTCTAATATTAACAAATAAATAACCTGCTTTACCCCTAGTGTTATAGTAAAAATATAATTTTCCACAAATTTGATTGTTCATACTGTGAAACGAAGCGAGATAATAATGTATAGTTGACGCCATTCTGTTTCTTTTTAATAAACTTTGAAATGGTGCGAAATGGTGTATTGCACGACCTACCTATACATTTGAAATTATTAACGATCCCCCCCCAACAAAAAAAAAATCATAAAGGGTCAGGCATGTCAAACAAATTATGCTGTTACTTAAAAGAAGATATACACAGTTTAGTTATCTTATTAGAAGTAACAAAATTAATGAAGGGGGTTAAAGTGACTTTATAAACACTCTAGATATGCATATTATGAAATATTGACACCCCAAAACGTCTCCTGAGGGCCATGATCGGTGCTCATTTACCACTTCCTACCTTCAATCACCATAAGAGTCATTTCAATCTCATCTTTAATATGGAATAATATCACAGGCTTGGTAAATTTCCAGTACTTATAATAAAATATCCTTTGTAAATGCATTATCTTAAAACAGTACCGTAAGGTTTTACTTTCTAGTCCTGTAAGGTTCAAGATATAATATTACTTTTTACGGATTTGTATTCTGCTCGGCATAAATAGGTCTGACATTGTGATAGAAGCAACCAGAATACACAATCATAACCACTCCAATCTTAGGGAGCGGACTTCATTGTCGATTCAGCAGCATACACAAGCAATCTGGTTCCGACGTAAGTAAACTTATGATTGCTCTGTCCACCCACAACGTTACTAGATTTTGTCGCCTCCGGGCACATTTAAACAAATGTATTTAGCAACGAAGTAAATAGAAGGGTAAACAATATGATATAAATGCAGTTTTGCTAGTTTATTTTTGTTCTGGATGGGCTTAAATGTCGTCTAAGTTTTAAGTTTGTAGTTTCGACTTCTAGCTAATAGAAGACGGATTTATTTGTCAGGCAGATTAAAGTAATATATTCAAACAGTAAATATATCTTACCTCAACATTAACTCACATTCTGCTAATTGCTATAAGGAAAATAAAAATGAGAAAAATACAGGCTTGATCTAAACTGTTTCAATACAAATATTTATTAATACAAACTTAAAATTTTTAAAATGTAATTGTTAGTTGTTTTTATTAGTCGATATAATCAAAGAATTCTCTTGTATCATTAACATGATCTAACAACGTCTACGTAGAAACTATTTAGAACCATTTAAAATTTTTAATGAAATTTTATTAACAATTTGTATTTTATACTTTGTTTTTTATTCTTTTTTTATTCTTACTCGCAAACAACATCCGATGTTCAACTACCAAGCAGCGTTAAAAAATAATTGGTTTTCGTGCAGGTTTATCTGCGCTGGTAAATACATAGATGAGTATGATTGGTCAAATGGATTACTGAAAGAGGGGACAATACCGAAGACAAGCCGGGCGATCAGCTAAGAGAACGTCATAACATACAGCCCATTTCACATGCAGACATTTAAAACAAAACTGTAGTAGAAAAAGATATAACAACCAGAAATTGAAGTGATGCACCTTTCACCCAATTTAGATTGTACCTGCACAATTTTAAATAAATTGGTCGAAAAGCTTAGGAAGAATTGACTAACTTTGCAAAAAGGAAGAGGGCTTTACTCAATTAGTTTTTACTATAACTAACTAGAGGCCTCCACTCCCTGCACACTTCAATCAGCAACAAGCGCTCCCACTTTGATCTAGATAGAGTAGAATCATATCGATGAACTAGATCCTGACGCATGCGCAGTAGAGTGGAATAAAAGCAATCACTTTAACTTTGTTTTTTTTAATCAGTTTTAAGACGTTTTACTTGAATAATAATGTTTTCTTTTACAAATTTAATTTCCATTCTAATTTAAACTGATAGAATAAATTAATATTTTAATAAAGATTTATTCCTTTAATTGAAGAATTTACATTTGTTCACTTAATCTAGTTTCCCTGATTTAATTCTTCAATTTAAATGATCAATTTATTGATTATCTCTGCTCTTTCGATTTACTCTTTTGTATTTTTTAGTTTATATAAATAAAACAAATTGTGTGTATATATAAAAGAAGAAGTATTGATATTATTTTAAATACATTATAAGAATATATTAAACATTTTTAACAGAAATATCTTTTTTTTAAACGTTGATGTAGTACATATTACATCAGGCATTTATTCGACAGATATTTAATTAATATTTAAATAAGTTTATTTTTAATGAATTTGAACTATACTGCTGTTTATTTATTTACTAAACTGTTAACATTATTATTATTTCTAGAATAATATATTATTAATGATTTAAAAAAAACTGTGAAGTGCTAAAATACAAGGACTAAGTGTCATATGAAAAACTTGCACTAAACCCAGGGATCAGCAACGAATGAAGCATCTGATCGGGTAACCAGTGTACGCCAAAAAGATATTTTACAAAATGCATCAACACAAAGTTATGTTATCCAGTTAGTCATCCTACTTGGGTTATGACCCTTCAAGTCTATTTTCGCGTAATTACACGTCCAATATTTCCAAAACTCATTAAACTCTGTTTCGAAATTAATTTATAATATTTAAGTAAGGTCCTTCTCCTCATCGAAGCAGGGAATTCTGATTTAAACAAGTTCTTAAATTTCTAAATATTGATGAAACTTTTTCAATCGTGGTAGGGTAAATTACCTTAATCACACGACTGACAATTGAAAGGAAAGGGTAAAAGAATGGTTTTTCTAATTCGCTCGGACGAAATCGTTAGCAAAAAAAAGAAAATAACTGGAAGCACAGAAAGTTAACTTTTTTTATATATTTTTTATACTAAAATAAAACTGTTTGGGATTGTATCTAATAAAATAATTATATAAGATTATTCTGAATATTTTAAGCTGATCAAAGTATTTGTTTTAATGTATGACGACAGCACTATAGCTACTAGCAATAGTTAATAGTTAAAAAGCTAAAACAGCCATACTGCAAACTAAGAAATGCGTATTATTGTGACACGCATGTTAAGTCATTTTAACATAATTAATATTAAGGGTCAGCTGTATTGGAGGCCATCTTGGATTTTTATCCCATAAGAGCAATGTTAAATTTCAAACCAATTATTTCGTTTATTTTTCATCATAAAATTCTTTGCAAGGTCTCATTTTAAGCACATTCACAATACGCATCCGTTTTGCTTTTCATATTTAAAAACAAAATTTCATTTGTCACGTAATTGACATTTTTGAAGTACCAAGTTTGAACATTTGTCTTTACACAATAAAAAATGTATAGGCCTAATTAATAGTGAAACGCAGACCGGATTCGCAAATTTATAAAGAATATTTAGTTTTTTTTTTTTTAGAACTCAATTACAAAAGATAGATTTATAAAATGGTTTGAAATAAGGCAATGTCAAAGCACTCAGCTGCAAGAAATTGCACTGTTTAGTTACGGCTATAGCTCATGCGTTTCCGGTTGCTTTCTCGTTTACTGGAGCATTAATAGTCACAACTGCGACAGCAAACATGTACGATGATAGATTAATTACTACCATTCCATATTACTTTCAAAACATAGGTAAACTATAGTTTGTAATTAAGTCGTACTATATATCTACCCTACCTGGCATGTTTATTTTACCATCCCCTAAATATTAGGCCTAAGGATAATTTGCATAGAGAGTGGTTGTTTAATGTTATTTTATCAAAGTGATTGAAACCTCGACGTGACCTCAGTAAGTTTTATGAAATACAAAAGAAACTGATTTGGCATAAATGAACAATGCACTCCAACATATTATCGTATGTTTAGTACTTAGGCCTACTGACCCAATCATTTCAATTTAATCATATCTTAGGATCTCCTTTATTATCTTGATTTGAAATAATATAAACGAAAAATACTTGGAACTCTATATTATATATATACATTATTTAAACAATTGTTTGTTTATTTACAAAAAACTTGTATTTCGAGGATTTTGTTTTATTGAGTTTCCACCTATCACACGCTGTTTATCTAGACATTTGTATTATATTTTACACTGCGGGGATGTATTGAAATCTATGTAATGTTTGTAAAAAATATGGTTTTTATTCATATTATACAGTTATTTTTAACGCAAGTATTAAATATGTTATTTGTATGACCATAATTTTTTTGGTTACATAAGAAAAATTTTATTTCTTTTTCACTGTAACACCAATTTTTTGATAGAAAAACTTTTACTTTTAAGAAATTAATGGTGGCAATTGAGACTAATCAACACATTTGAAATACAATTTTCGTTTGCAGTAAAAAATTTAAACGTCTTTTGAAAAACAGATTGAAAAGTGCTATTTATAAATCCTAAAAGACAAATGTAGAAAATCTTAAGACATCTCCTGCAATAACTTAACAGACAATTCTTTAAAAATGTAAGAAGATCTTTAAAAAATAGTTTGGTCAATTGGAAACTTTATTTATATTCTTGTGCAAATGTAGTTTAATTTGATTGAAAAGGAAGGACTCTCAACGTATTAAAATTTTTTTAAGGTTTAAATTATTTAATTTTGTTATTAATAAACGTAATTAACTTAAACTTGACTAAATTTTTTGTCTTGTAATAAGTTTAAAATGATACAAGCCTTACGTTTATATTAAAATATATTCTGCCTTATCTACTTATTAAATAAATATTGTATGACTATTCTGTCAATGTTTTTCTTTGTCCCATAGGATTTACAGTAACACAAATTGTAAAAATTGCTGGAAATAAACTAATTTCTGCCACCTATTCAATAATAAAAATCGAATACAGTAGTTTTATTTTCAGACAATTGTTTATAATAAATATAACTTTACGTAATTTAGTTTGGTCAAAGAGATTCAAATGAAATAAATTTTTGGTAAAACGTTTGAAAAAAAACATTTTATGCTTTCCCCAATAAATCAACCTATATTCATTAGTATAAATAATAAACAGATTAATCGTATTGATAGCATATTTGCATAGATAATTATTAGTCGCCGGTTTAATTGCGTTCAGTGTCCCCTGTTGTTATTCTCCACCAAGTCTAATAGGTCACTGACTAATGACGCTAATTTGTACCATCACTTCCCGGAACTAGTTAAAGTTAGTTGGTTTTCAAGTTTAAAGTTATCAGCTGTTTCTACAGAGTAGTGTGTTCTCGAATATTTTACACTTTCCTCTCGGTTATTAAAAATTAAATTATTATGAATAAAACAAGACAATCAATGTAATAGCTGAATTGGTTATACAAAACATATATGTTTTTACCCGGCAATTTAATACAAGTGTACTAAGAATGAAAACAGTTTTTTTTTGTTCAAAACATACAAAGAAAATTTTCTCATGGGCATTATAGTTATATTATATTATAGTTAGATCTTTATTTTATGATTTAAGGTTAACAATTTAAAACTTTATCAAACATAAAAAAAAAACTATAAACCATTTTATAATATCTGTAATAGATGCAAATTGTATAGATATCTTTTACTCCTGAAATAAAAATAATAAAAATTATTTGTTTTCTTCCTTTGATTGAAGAAATTATTAATTTACTACACATTTTTGAACTGCAACACAAATCAATAAGGCAATAAAATATACACGGTGGGAAAAAAGTACGAATGCTGCTTAGTATATTTAAAATAAAACATATTATGTGATAGCCCAGTCGGTGTAGGTTACAACTATCAGTAATTTGCAATACGGCTGATTTTGTTTATAAGTATCTTAAAGTATGTAGATTAATATAAAAAAAAGTTTACCAGTCCATCGATTTTCCAAAGTCGAAAAAAATTTAAAAACATTTTTTGTCGATATTTAATATTTCAAGCTGGGATGGAGATAAATTAAAATTAAAATACCACCGTGTAAGGAAAGCATTTTTCAATAAAACAGGTAATTTGTATTTCTTTCGTACGAGCAATGGTTTGTCTGAAAAAAATTCGATAATGCAGGTATGTATTTTGCAGGTATGTTTTTAGATTTTTTCGACTTTTGAAATCGATATACTTTTAAACTTTGTTTTATGTTAATCTACATACTTTAATATACTTAAAAAAATGCTCAGACTTAAAAAATCAATAGTATTGTAAATTACTGGTAATGTCGGTCTAAAATTACCCCTACCGACTGGCCTATGAAGGGAAATACAAGTTTTGAACATATCATTAAATAAGATATATAGTAACGAAAAAGTATCTATACTTGCATTTCTCTCTTTGTGTTTTTTCTGAAAAATTTCCAGGCCAACCATGAAGAAGGAAATCAATATGATACAATAAAACTATGCTAAATTATAAATAATTGCATCATAAGGAAGTATTTTTAAATTACTTTAATGTTAATTTGTTCCAAGGAAACAAAGAGTGGCTTTGAAAAAGTCATTAGTACGGAATTTGCTTCCTTTTCTCGTATTTTAATTTAAGATTGCTTGACGAGGGACTTTGTATGCGTGGAGTAATGCAGTATAATTTGCATTTCTGAAAGCCGCTTCGTGGTTCTATTGCAAAGATTTTTGTATAACAAAAATGTAAACAAACAATATAATATCATCTTAACAAGTTGATTTTAAAATTGTAAACCATCAAAAATTTTTTAAATTTCCAAATTTTAATTATCACAAATAATAACCGCTAACTTTGAACATTACATACTTTCAAAGTCAGCATTCCTCATTATCGCCCTATATACAATTGTTTTGGTTCAAATTTGCTTAGAGGTTCAAATTTTGTAACAAAGATGATTGCCACTAAACAAACTAACACAACTGAATTGCCGCGATAACCACATCGACAATTTCAATGTATGTAACTAGAAAGTATTGGTTTCATATTTATACATCTACTAGCTGACCCGTACGGCGTTGCCCGTGGTAGTTGGTATTTTCAGTCTTTTTAACGTAATTGTATTCTTTTTAAGTATTCAGTCAGTGAGTGGTATTTGGCTTTTATATATATAGATCTTAAATAATAAAAGCACTATTGCTATAATAATAAAAGATCTAAAATTATGATTTATTAACTTTGATCCCCCCAAACCCCTCCTAAAATTTCGAAATTTTTCATACCCTTTCTTAGTGAGCACCTATGGCCCTAGAGGAAGCTACATACCAAATTTAATTCCAATCCGTTCAGTGGTTTTTTTAGTAACTAAAAAACCCCCCTAAACCCCCTAAATTTTCGATGTTTTAAAAATCCTTTCTTAGCGAGCACCTAGCGCCTTAGAGGAAGCAACATACCAAATTTCGTTCCAATCCGTTCAGTAGTTTTGAAGAAATCGTGATTTAATAACTTTGATCACCCCAAACCCCCCTAAAATTTCGAATTTTTTCAAATACTTTCTTAGCGAGCGCCTATCGCTCTAAAGGAAGCTACATACCAAATTTCATTCCAATCTGTTCTGTAATTTTTGAGAAATCGTGATTTAGTAATTTTTACCCCCCAAACCCCCCTAAAATTTCCAATTTTTTAAAACCCGTTTTTATTGAACACTTATGGC
>JAGFPH010000941.1:170949-184749 GCA_018207615.1 Philaenus spumarius
TTCTTAGTGAGCACCTATGGCCCTAGAGGAAGCTACATACCAAATTTAATTCCAATCCGTTCAGTGGTTTTTTTTAGTAACTAGAAAACCCCCCTAAACCCCCTAAATTTTCGATGTTTTAAAAATCCTTTCTTAGCGAGCACCTAGCGCCTTAGAGGAAGCTACATACCAAATTTCGTTCCAATCCGTTCAGTAGTTTTGAAGAAATCGTGATTTAATAACTTTGATCACCCCAAACCCCCCTAAAATTTCGAATTTTTTCAAATACTTTCTTAGCGAGCGCCTATCGCTCTAAAGGAAGCTACATACCAAATTTCATTCCAATCTGTTCTGTAATTTTTGAGAAATCGTGATTTAGTAATTTTTACCCCCCAAACCCCCCTAAAATTTTCAATTTTTTAAAACCCGTTTTAATTGAACACTTATGGCTCTACACGAAGCTACAAACCAAATTTAATTCCAATCCGTTCGGTAGTTTTTGAGAAGTAAGTGAGTGAGAGGTATTTCGCTTATATATATATATAGATATACATATAAATACAATTTAAGTGTATTTCTGTGATTTCAGAATAAATCCTTTTTAATAAGCTTATATGGTTTTCACACTTTACCAAAATCTTAACATGAAACAATCTTTTCATTTTTGTCAGTCTGTCTGTTTGTCCGCTGTAATCTCCGGAATGGTGGTGGAACCAATTTTAGCGAATCTTTCACTTACATGTAGAGACTAATCTAAGCTGCTTAAATATTTATGTTATCGAAATTATTTATAATTCCTATTTCAAAATTGAACTGATGAAGAGTAACAATTATGTACAAAATTAGGGGTTTTGCGGACTAAAATTAACACAATTTTAGGTTAGGTTTATATTGAACAAAAGCTTGTTTCTAGAAAAAAATTATATTGATTAACATAACAATCTAATTGGCAAATTTAAAATCAAATAATAATTATTCTTCATGACCAATCTTTTTTTTTTAGGTTATGGGTAAAATCAAACGCAAACAAAATAAACGAAAAATCCTACCGAATTACAATTTAAACATCTAGCATTACACATTATATTGTTTCCTTTAGTTGTCACAATCAAAATATATTTGAAATGTTCATTATTGATTGTATAAATTTACATCGCATTCCGTAATTTTAATTATTAAGGGTTGTGAGTGTCTATTGTTATCTCTGCCTTAGATTAGGTTTAGGTCATCGTTACCCTACCTAGATCCAAGTCTTTCTGTCCTATTCAATCGTCATTGAAAATATTAGAGTATACTAAACAATAATCTGTTTGTATTTCCTTCGCCATGAGTCACAGGGGGTTGGGGAGCGAATCGAGCAGGCGGTGAAGCCATTTAGTATTTAATAAATCCACATAAAGTGAACTAAAACTACACAATGTAAACATGTTTTTACATTCATTGAGACGTAAAAATGAAACGGTAGAAAGCTTGGATTTATATTTTAAAGAAAATTCTGCATTAAGACAAAATCACCAGAACGGTCTTATTAAAAAATATCATTTTCTACAAGCACAACTTATCGGTCGTTGCATATATTAAAAAAATTCTCTAAAAGTGGAGCAATTTAGTCAAAATAGTTTATCAAAGAGAAAACCAATAAATAAACGTAAAACTATCTACAGTAAAACAAAATGCTCAAGGATTGTTAAAAACGGACAATGGGTACAACGACGAAATTTATTTATTTTTTAAGCACTTTTCTGACAGAAAACCATTTTCAAGTTATGGTTTCAGGTATTAAACCTCAGTATTTAATCAAACCCTAAAGCAAACCATAAAGTATAAGAGTAGCTCATTTTCCTCACTAAGGTAGACTGGTTTCAGTTATTGCAGAATAAAACAGAAGTTTAAGCTCAGTGATTTGTACAGTCAAACCAGTTGAATAGAGTTCTGTAACTAACCAGCGTATTTTTACTTTATATTGTACTAGAGGGATATAAACCCACACACTACTCGATAGATTAGAACAGATATTTTGTATTTTCAAATAGAAGAGGCAATTTTAAAGTTATAAAATTATACCAAAATGTGTTATGGTAAATTAATTATTATTTTAATCTGGTCAAATAAGCTTTATACAAATTAAAGACGGCATAATTAAATAGCAATAGGTGTTTGAATGATGATATAAGTAGGCTTTTTCCTTTGTTTGTGTTTGCTATTACCTAACCTAAAAAAATAGGTTGTGCAAAACAGTTATATGATTCTGAATTGGCCAATTTGTTTGCTATGGTAAAACATCTAACACTTTCATGAAATGAGTGTTGATTCAGAATAGGTTTAACCAAAAATTGTATTAAGCTTATGATCCGTATTAGCAGTTTTATTCGTAGTACGTAACAAAAGATGTTTGCATTTTATTATAATAAACTTTTGTGTTTATTTATTTTTCGTTATTATAATTTTTTGTTGTTGTTAGTTTTGTTTTTATTTTATCAACCTAACCTAAATCAAATTGGTCCAAAAAAGCTGTTGGTTATGAAAAATAATTAACTGATTATAAGTTGTTTAAGTTGGTTGCCATGGTAATATATGTAGATGCATTCAATAAACGTGTGTTGATTTAACAAAGACTCATAATACTTTTGCAAAAATAAGACAAGTTTTATATTTTTCACGTATGTGAGAATTATTTAAAACGTATACACTTTGGAGTTTAAACGTCTTTAAGTAAAGAATAATAAAGTAATTGCTTTCCGAAATTGCGCACATTAATTAAATTTAATATTTGTTTGTTGCGCATCAGAAATATAATAGACAACCGTTTTCAGTTTAAACAAAACGCCTCTGTAGTTCAATTGTGTAACCAATTTTGACTCATATCAAAATATCATGAATCCCATTATACAATTTCATATTACAATAATAGGATCTTCTTTTAAAATAATATAAATGTATGTAGTTTTTACAAGCCAAGCACGAAATAAACTCATCCATACTGATGATCTTTTACAGGTTCTTTTTGTTTTTAATAGTAAATAAATGAAAATTTCAATTGCATGCATAGTTTTGCGGATCATCAAACTATAAGGTGTTGTAAAAAAATAAAATTTCAAGAATAATAACTTACATTGATTTTTTTAGATAAAACCAACCAACAAGTTTATTCTAGTACGAAAAACCTAAACAAAATTACTTCTCGTCAAAAACGTGCTTCCGGATGTCGGATTTTGTTAAATAATGAACTCGTCCGAACGACTTAGACAAACACCGTGTGTACAAAATTTGGACCAAATCAGAAGAAAAATGAGGAAATTAGAACATATATATATTTAACAAATTTAACGACACCCCAAAACGTGTTCTGGGGACCATGATCGGTACTCTATAACTACGAATAACCTTTAGGTCTCACCAAAAGAGTAACTGCAATAGCTCATCTTTCCTATGGGAAATCGCTAATAATCAATCTCGATAGTTAAAGACTAAATTCAACACCCTCACACTGTCCTCATTGTTATATTCTGTCCTCTGACTTTTGTCATCTGTCAAGTTATCGCCTCACTTTAAGTTTGTTCCTTGGAAACTTTCCTTAGCTAATAGAAAGTTTGATTGGTTTCATGGTTGTATCGTATATTTATAGGCATAGTAAGCTTGGAGTTTTTTAAAATCAATCAAATAATTATACATAATTGAATAAATCAATTGTTAAATAAATTTAAACTCCAGTGTGGTAGCCCACGGATTAGTGATATTAATTTCGCTATAACTAAAGACTACTAATCCTTTATTGGTATTGTCTTACCTTTCTACTGCAGTTTCGGGTATTCACCCATTATCAGGTGAAACAACTTTCTGTCTCTAGCCACGTAGTTTATCCTAACGCCACCAGGTGGCAGCACCTCACAGTATCTGCTTAATCTCAAACTGTAAAACCTGCATTTTCTGATTAATAAACAGATTGTTTATTATTCTATTACGTAATTTTCTTGTGCTTTACCTGTAATGAATAATTCAGATTCCAGGTTGTACTACTAAAGGTAAGCAGTTTTTTATGCAGATTTAGTCACATAACGTTGACTCTAAATATGTGCCATCTTATCATTTCCAAGAACGCTCTCCAATATTTCTAAATTAATATCCGATGGTACAAGGGATAATAAAAACACAATTAGACACATACACATAAAACATACACAAAACACATTTTATTCCATGCGCTGGTCGTTACAATTAAAATAATTCGACCACGCAGCTGAACCGCTGACGTGAGTTGAGAGAATTTCCTAAATTAAATTTATATATGTTTTTGGGTTTCAAACAACTATTTGTGAAATTGATCAACTCACGTAGCTGCTGCCAGCATGTACCAAATATATTCTCATCGGTCACCAAGGTAAAAGCCGTGGATTTAATTCTGGTATTTTTACGGTATTTTAAGTTTTGATTGTTTTTGGGGGAACCAGATGGGCTATAAAGTCGTGTAAAAATATAAAATGTTCAGACATATTTTATAAGTCTAGTTTTTTAAAGAAAACTTCAAAAAAGTTTATTTCTAGTAGGAAAAATTTCAAAAATTTTTTACTTCCTGTCAAAAATTTGGTGTACCAAATTTAGACCAAGTCGGACGGACATAAAATGCGTCCGTTATAGTGCGCACATTTATATACATGATAGTTCCGGTCAAAATTTGGTCTTCTTGGAGTGAATTTTGTTGACTAACGAACTCGTCTAAGCGACTTAGAAAACCAACCTATGTACCAAATTTGGACAAAATCAGAAATAAAATGCGACCGTTAGAGTGTGCACACATATATTCATAAAGTTACTTCCGGTCAAAAATTAGGTCTAATTCCGGTCAATTTTTTTTGGCCAACATACCAGTTCAAGCGACTCAGAAAACCAACATGTGTACCGTATTTGGACTAAGTCGGACGTAAAATGCGTCCGTTAGAGTGCGCACACACACCCATCATATATACAGACTGTCCCAAAAGTCCCGGACCGGTTTAATAACTCCTAAACGAAACTAGCTATAGTAATAATATTTCAGACATGACTCCTGGCTACAAAAAACTATTTTTGAGTTGTTAGTCACTATTGCCCCTGCCCCCAAAAACCAAATTTGGGGGAGTTGCCCCAAATTTTTAAATGTAAACCCCTATCGAGTGACCCATCATTTTAAAGGTCTCATTGAGTTAATCACAACCGCGCAAACCCTAAGTCGATATCTTGCTCCTGTCCAAAATGGCTGACCTTTTAGTGTTTCTTATGGTCATGTTATTTAAAATTGAACATTTTGAACTTCGACAACGAATAACACACGAAGCTCAGCAAATACCGGGGGAAATGATACAGAATGTAGTACAGCATCACTATTACAGACTAGCACACTGCGTGACTGTGGAAGGAAAGCAGTTCGAATACTTACTCTAAACCCTGGATATCAACTTTGGTAAGCAACTTTGTAAAGAAAAACATTTTGTTATTATTACCAAGTATGACAAATTTGTTTTTATACTTTAAACTCTTTTGTGCGTGTGTTTACTTTGTTTTAAAATAATAAAAATGTTTAATACAACCAATGGGGGTCAATTTTAAATTGCATGACCATAAGAAACACTAAAAGGTCAGCCATTTTGGACAGGAGCAAGATATCGACTTCGGGTTTGCGCGGTTGTGATTAACTCAATGAGACCTTTAAAATGATGGGTCACTCGATAGGGGTTTACATTTAAAAATTTGGGGCAACCCCCCCCAATTTGGTTTTTGGGGGCAGGGGCAATAGTGACTAACAACTCAAAAAATAGTTTTTTGTAGCCAGGAGTCATGTCTGAAATATTATTACTGAAGCTTGTTTCGTTTAGGAGTTATTAAACCGGTCCGGGACTTTTGGGACAGTCTGTATATATATAATTTTTAATTACACCCCAAAACGTGTTCTGGGGTCCATGATCGGTGCTCATTTGCTACTCCTGACCTTTGGTCTTACCATAAGCGCCTCTGCAATAGTTCATTTTTCCTATGGAAGTTCGCTAATAAGCGGAAGGCCCACGCACTATTCCGGCAACGTTCACGTTGGATTGTTGAGACGGTACTGGAGTGAATACCCGAAACTGCAGTAGAAATGTAAGACCCAAAAAAGGATTAGTAGACGTTCAGTTACACCGAAGTTAAATAAATGTTTATGTTCTGATTATTTTAAACAAATACACAAATATCAACAATTGAGTTGATTCATATGTTTAAACTATATTGCAAGGTTTAGATAATTTGATTATATCCTATACCTTGCGATATTACTTCAAGATATTGTCAAGGTATACTTCAAGGTACTTCAAGGCCCAGTTTTTCTGGAAACTTTATACAATATTTGTATCGTTCATGTTAATAGTTTACAACCATATTTTTACAAAGGTTAACCTTCCTTCGATCTAACATTTTTTAATTATTGTGTTGATTAGTCGTAACATTAAATCTAAGGCGTTAAATGATATTGTACTCATAAATCACCACATAAATACTGAAGTTGACTTCTGATAATATAACTGGATAGAATAAAACTTATTTTAACATTTATTTATAATCACCATAACTGTACACTGTAGTTATAAATATGTAACATAGTTGTAGTTTGATTATTGTAGCTCAGGCATCACTGCATATAGCAACAGTGTCGTGAATTGAAATTTAGCCAGTAAACATTTACTTATGAGATTTTGTTTTCGAGTTTTATTCTATGCATAAATAAAGATCTCACCTTTGTGAAACAAATGTACTTAAAATAAAAGTAAAACAGAACTAACTTAATTAACCGTACTTAACAAAAGCTTATCTTAAAATCACAGAAAAACAATGCTGAAGTGTGTATCAGTTAATCCTTATAATTAAAATATTAAGAAAAAGGCCCCTTCTCCTAACCCTTCAAATAACACTTTAAGGTTATTTGTTTGAACATCTCATTATGTTACAAACATTTAAAATCTTTTATCAACTGAGCAATAATATTAAATACAAAGAGCATTTATTTCAGTAATTTCTATAGCTGTATTTGACAAATATGTCTACCATTTTTTGTAATTCAACTATCTAACAAAATCGGCTTTAATTTAAGGTTATCCATTCAGTTCTTTAAATCCCTTATACAGTCCTTCTAATTTCTTTAGATATTTTTATGAATCGAAGTATTTACAAATACTTTTAAAATAATGAATTATGGTATACTTTACAACCATTTATTTGCGTTTTTTAATTTTCAGTATGTTTTGAAAAATACTTATAAGTAAAAGATGTAATGCAGCCTACATACCTATTATGCTATTGTGATAATTTTATTATATTAGAAGTAATTGTATTTTCTTATTTCAACATTGAAACAATATTAATAATATCGCATTATTTTTTATTTCATAAAATATCTATCTGACATAAATTATTCTCAAACATAAATTATTATGAATATTTTCTTTTCTTTGAATAGGATGAGAGTAGGTAGGCTACTATATATTACTTATTTCTAAACGTATTAAATATAAATGATTAAAATTATTTTGCAAATAATTATTACAACTAGTTTTATATTAAAGTTATATGTACCTTTAATCTTACAATGCACATATTTGTTATTCATTTTAAAACTCATTAAAATGTAGAGAAAGTAAAAGGCAAAGTAAAAGTTGAATACAACTTCGATTAAAAATACTTTATAAGTCAGGTATGAAGTTGAAATTGGTTTAGTTGAAAATAAACTTTATTTTATTCTAAAGTTTATTTCAAAAGCTAAAATTGGGGTAAAACATGTAGTGACTCATACCGATTATTCATGTTTACTGAAAATTTATTTAAGTGAGAGGAAAGTTCGTTATTTTCAAAACTCATAAAGTATGAAATATTTCTTCTTATTTAAATACAAAATATTAATTAATTAATCAAATTACTGGCTTTTCCTTCTAGAATGCTATCATTTGATATTCTTGGTTCTTCTCTACTTCTCTTCGCCAAGAACTCCAGATATCTTGTTCCAGGTCAAAGAAACACCACCACCTTAAATAAAACAAGTAATAATACCTTTCAAATTCCACAAACCATTTCTGTAGCCCCAAGCAGACGTAGGTACAAATACGTGTTTTTATGGACTTAAGGTCACGTACTGAACATGGCTTCTACATTTATAGAGTCATTAGCGCTTTTCATCCAAAGTATTTAATGCATGCAAAAAGAAGTGAGACTTGGTTTATTTAGAAATCTTCCTCCAACAAATCTTTAATTAAATCAGGAAAAAGGAATACAAATTCAACATCAGTGTACATTTACATTCTTTGTTTAAGTACAAATATAGCTACGAGTAATAAATACGTTTTTTATTTTGTATTTATATAATATAAATCATTAAATACAAAAACAAATTAGATTTTTATTTATTTTAATAAATAAATTTAAGTAATAAACAACACGAAAATAATCATTTGTATACTTAGTAAAAATACAAGAATATTAAATTAAATTAACTTAATCTTCGATAAAGATCCACCTAATTTCCACAATATTAATAAACGCTACGCAACTAGACAAAGGGAAGAATGGGTTCTCAAAAACATTAGGAATAAATTAATAACTAATGATTGCATCACGACAAGAGTCGATAAGGGACAATCGATTGTGATTATGACATCTAAGGACTACACAAGTAAAGTAAACGATTTTATTGCAAACAACCTTACCAGCTTGATAAAACATGACCCTACTGCTAAGTTCCAAACTACTATAAAATCATGTCTGAATAGCATTGACTCTTTATTTACCAAGAACGAGATAAGATATTTAAAAATGATGGACCTCAAAGCTCCCTCTCTGCGTGGCCTACCCAAATTACATAAACACAACATTCCTACAAGACCATTAGTCAATTACACTAACGCTCCGTCATACAAAATCGCCAAAAAATTAGACAGAATTCTGAAAAGTAAACTAAAATTTATCAATGATTACAGTATAAAAAACAGTATAGAATTGGTTGATTAGTGCAAAGATTTTATATTTGAAAAGCAACACACTATGGCCTCATTAGACATAGTTAATCTCTACACCAATGTTCCCATTGTTTTCATGTTAGACTTAGTGGAGCAGAACATCACTGAATATTCAGATTTGAGCCCCAAAGCCATATGCGAACTTATGAATTTACTGAGCATAACACTCCAACAAAATTACTTTCATTTCAACAACAATTATTACATTCAAGAGGAAGCAATGGGTTCCCCGTTGTCGAGCACACTGGCTGAAGTTTATTTAAACCACTTTGAAAATACACATATCTTTTCACCAAATAACAGACATGCAGATAAAATATTTTTCTACCGGAGATATGTCGACGACACAATTTTATTTTATAAAGGCAACAGTCGACAATTAAGTTTGTTAAACAATAATCTTAACAATATCAGTCCTAAATTAAAATTTACGTTAGAAACGGAAACAGATAGAAAATTGAACTTCTTAGACCTATCATTGGTAAAACATGGCAGTAAACTCGAATTTTCTATATTTCGCAAACCTACCGCAACAGACCACACTATCCACGCCACTTCTTACACCCCATGGCCCATACATTGGTAGCCTACCACAGCTTGGTACATAGACTATTGACAGTACCCCTCAATCCTGTGAACTATAATGAAGAGCTGTCAACAATCAAACGCATTGCTGTAGCTAATGGTTATAGCAGTACCATTATTGATAAAATCGTACACAAACACAAAAGAAAAACAAAACGCAATGTCATCCCAGAACAGAAACAAAAGTTTGTGTATTTAGAATACGGTGAGGTTTTACAGAACACCACTAAACGTGAACTGAAGAAACAAAATATAATAGTAGCCAACAGAACTTCCAACAAATTATAAAATATATTACAACCCCGTAACAAAAGTAGCCAAGATTCACTTCTAACTGGCGTCTACAAGTTAAAATGCTCTGATTACCCCAAATTTTACATTGGACAAACAGGCCGATCCTTCAAAAAAAGATATTCTGAGCACATCCCAAAACCCACTATGGGAATACAAAAATCCAAATTTGCCGAACACCTGGTACAAGAAAACCACAACATTGAGAGTTTCCAAACCAATATAAAAATTCTAAATATATGTAAAAAATCATTAATTATGAACACCTTTGAGAAATTACATATATGTATATAATGCTTTTAAGTATGATAATGATAATGTTCTGAATGATAAGCTCAAGTATTGTTCTAACTTATTGTTTAACACCATCGAACGTATCAATACACACAAATACGGCAAACCGATAAGTTTAAATACTTCTACAAGCAGTCAACCGGGGGTAGGTTGATAGGAAGTTCCGCATTACATTCAGTTGAGTCGCGTCTTTTAGCCAAAGATGTACATATTATGTTTTTATCACTTGTTTATTTGTTTGAGTGTTTTGTGTTGTGTAGTGTTATGTTAATTGTGACCATGACAATTTCTGTGTAATATGTGCTTTACTTGACTTGATAATGGAGACATGAACTCCGAAATCGATAGTCCCTTTACATAAGGACTGCATTTAGGACTGTAGACGGACATATAAGGTATGTAACCTATTTTTATTATTCAATAACAGTTCCTGGAGGCAATACGCTATAATGTCAAATTTTGTACTCAATACTAACTACTGTCATAAAATTGTACTACTATTTTAGAACAGGCAACAGGTATATTTACCTGGAAAAATACGGGAGATATAAAATTTCGTGATATAGTACATTTTGACAACCTAAAAAACATACTATTTTGCGACCCCCACCAATTTGAGCTTATGCCACCATCTTGGAAAATGTACCGTTTTTTCCAAATAACTTCAGTTGGGTGCGTGATAGAAAAAAAGTTTCGTATATAAATTATAGAGAATTTAATTCTCTAAAACCTTAATTCAAAAATGTTTCTGTGAAATAAACAGTTTTTGAGTTAAGTGCCACCATGTGTTGTGTATTTATAAAAAACTGCATGAATGCGCTATAACCTGAAACTGATGAATTATTTTTTATTATAATTTTTATTGTAGGCCTATTATTGAACTATTATTTGTTTTGTAATAATACGCTAATAGTAATAATAATAATTATTATTTTTAATTGTGATAGCTTCCACACCATCCGTGATGTAAAGTTAATGAGGCGTTTTTTATTTTACTGTAGTTTTATTTGTAAAAACTGCACGAATGACCTAATTATCACCTGCAAATTACTTTTTTATTTGATTTATTATTATTATTGCTATTAATGTTTTTTTAAAATAATAATAGTTATTTATAAATAAGAAATTTATGTTAATTTACATTCTTACAATTTCGTACACACTTGTTTTTGTGATAGTTTATTTTAATAATAGTAATTCTAATTTGTATTTTATTATTGATTATTTTATTGCTACTAGTTTCCAAGAGAGGATAAAACGTCCAGCAGCTGTCTTGACCCGAATTTCTTGTATAAGAATGCAGTCGTTCCAATTTGCAAGGTTGACAAAATGACCTGTTAAGTGTTAAGGTCCGAAAATTATTAATTATCATTTTTCAAAACGTGTACAATGATAAATAATAATTTGTATTACTTTTATTTGTATTACAAAACAAATCATAGTAATAATATAATACAAATTATAATAAATAATTCATTAATTTCAGGTGATAATAGCGCATTGAAGCAGTTTTTATAAATACACAACGCAAGATTGCGCTTAAGTCAAAAACTGTTTATTTCACAGAAATTTTTTTGAAACTAAAGTTTTAGAGAATAAGATTCGCTATAATTTTTATACGAACCTTTTTGTCTAGGACGCACCCAACTGAAGTTATTTGGAAAAACGATTATTTGGCCACCATTTTACAAGATGGTGGCGTAAGCTCAAAGTGGTGGGGATCGCAATCTTAGTATGTTTTTTAGGATGTCAAAATGTTAAATATTACCAAGTTTCATCTCTCCCGCATTTTTTCAATGTAACTTCATTTTTAACTCCCTGCTGTCTGGGCTATTTATTGAACTACACATTCTGAGTAGTTATAAAAAAATTAACTCCTCAGAACTACTTAAGTGATTGCTAAGGCAAGTATCTAATTAATATATTATATATTATTTGCAATCGAACATGACTACACATACATTAATGAAGAATAATTTGTTTTAACTAATACTTCTTTAGACGCGGTAGGGCTATTGGCCTGAATCAGATTAAAAGTGAAACGCTTTCAATTCATCGACTTCAATCGGTAGTCGTTTCTACCATCTCTGTCAAATGCATCATACACGCTCTACATGCATGCTCAGTGCGTACTTTGTATTTAGGTAGCATTTTCTCTCGCCATGGCAGCATGAATTGATCTAATCTAGACGAGAATTTAAACAGATCACCTTCTTAAACACCAAACTGCAGTTGATTCTGAGGAAGAATCATTGACTCTCTCCGTCGCATATAGGTTGGAACACACATGACCGCACCGCACCACGGCCTAGTGTTGGCCGTATCTCGGCTCTTTCTCAGTGAGACAACACTTTACCGTAGCACGGCCGTGTGTGTTGGCCAATGACTAATTGAGTACTTACCTATAACTTGTAACTTGGATGAGATGGTTTTCCAAATCTGCTCCTTGTAGTCCACGTTCCGATATTTCTCGTTGATTCGATCGTAAATAACGGGAAACTTTCGAATTTATTCGATGAGTCCTTTGGGATCCATACTGTGGCCGCACCATCAATGTGAAAAAGTAAACAAAACTTAACTGGCATGGCGCGCCCCCTGTGCTGTGATAGGACTATTACATACGTTGTCATTAGATTATTCCCCCGCCGTGTGTTGGCCAACACTAGGCCGCGGTGCGGTGCGGACACGGTACGATCATGTGTGACCCGACCATATGTCATACCCAGTCTATTGCCATGAATCGCATGTACTTTGTTGGTGCGTAGCACAGGGAACAAGAAGACGCTAGCGTATTATACTAGGCATTATCTGGACACGTTTTAAAATGTTTTTTTTTTTTTTTTTAATATTAAAGCTAATGAACAAAATCTGTTGTTACATGTTTAAATCGTTTTTTTTTTGTTCAATTATTTTTGTTTACTTTATTCGCCAAAAGAAACTACGTAATCTTATAAACAACAAACTATATATCTGACTCCATGCCGTTTTTCATTTTTAACATGGTAAATGAACAGAACGTACATTTAATATGTTAAAACAAGACATGAAATTCATTTAGGAAAAGAAAACAAAAGGTTTAATCATAGAGCTACTTTACTATTTAAATCAATGATATTAATCCCAAATATTTTCCATTCAGTCATTTACGTATTCCTTAATATTATGAATTAATTGAAATTATTGATGAGTAAAACACAATATTTAATTTAATTAAGACACATTTTCTTGAATTAATTTCCACATAACCATTTCCTAATCCTGAAATAATAAAACCGTCAACAAATGCTAAGAGGATAATAATAGGATTATCCAAACCTAACCGTACATAATAGGATTATCTACTGTTTAAGAGTCTTAAGCACTTTTTTTTATAATAAGCCTTTTGTTGATAATAAAACCCTTCAGTTAATATTATATCAACTTTTTCTACTAAATAACACACATATTTTACTCCGTAAACAGTAAATAGATGCATTATATTAATACTGTACATTTATAGAAATAACTTAGTTCTAGACTTGATTGCCCTCATCAAAGTGCTCCCTGTAACAACTCAAACAGGCCACTGACTAATGACTCTAATTTGTGGCAACACTTCCCGGAACTAGTTAAAGTTAGTTGGGTTTGAAGTCTAAACTGA
>JAGFPH010000941.1:189749-222192 GCA_018207615.1 Philaenus spumarius
CTGAAGCATTTTTCTTTTACTTTCCTTGTTCTGCAGATATGTTTCATCTACAATTTCTTACAAATTTAGTATATTTTAATAAAACTGAACTATCCTCACCACAGTTGCATTACCGATACTTGCTTATGGCTCACTTATTCTGTTTTCAGTGCATTTAGTCAATTATTATATATAAGACTTGCCGTCTTCAATGTTCCATTTTTCGTCGTTGAACTGCGGTGTTTTCGGCTATTCAGCCATTTTAAAGTTTCTTTTCAGGTTTCCCTTCGTCATATTACACAAACACTTACACATAGTTACACATAATTACACATAAACAATAAACTCTTACACGCCCGTATTAATTAAAAAAAAAACATATGACTCATGAGTCGACTACATACGATATGTCCTTGTGCGGTATGCATTAGTATGCTCTAAAATTACTACACAAATAGTTTAGAGCGTATGTATCTATTAAGATCGTCGTGATGAGTACTGCGAGACTATGATGGACAAATCTATGACTGATTACAATTTTTACAACTCTGTAATCTTCTCAGATGTAGCGACATTCATGTTGAATGGAAATGTCAATAGACAAAATTGTCGATACTGGAGTGACAATAATACTCGTTGGATGTTAGAAGAACAAACACAGAATCCTGAAAAGGTGAACGTCTGGGCGGGAATTGCCAATGATCGTATTCCCGGACCATTCTTTATTGATCAAAACCTTACAGGTGCTGTTTATTGTGACCTGCTAATTAACAGGATTATGCATCAAGCATCCAAAAATGATATCAACAACAACTTAACAACGTATGGTTTCAGCAGGATGGAGCACCAGCTCACTATGTCAGCTAAATTTTAAATAATACCTTTCCGAACAAATGGATTGGACGTAGAGGAGCGATATAATGGCCGGACACAGATCAAGTGTCTCCTCTAGACTACTTCTATTGTGGTTATCTCAAAAACAATGTCTACAAAACTAAACTGAGAAACATTGACGAACTTGAAAGACGTATAACCGAAGAAGCTGCTAAAATACAACCTGGCATGATAAAAGATGTAGTAAACGAGTTAGGTTGACGCAATGTCAAACAGTAAATGGGCACCAATTTGAGCCTTTATTGTAGAATATTTAGTAGTTATTAGTATCTTACAGCTGATTTATTTTAAAAGTGATTTCACTTGGAACAAGTTATTTTCTTCTTCTTAGTCATTTTATTTTTTGTTAATAACTCTTTTCAATTTAATTTAATTTAATTATTAAAAATAAAAACCATATATATTATGTATTTGTGGTCTTGCAAACTTACTCTTCAATCTCTAAAAAGCTTATTGTTTTAAAGTTATTTCTTTGCCCTAATAATGATAATCAACAAAGTTTAGGCCATTAATTACAATTAGTATGTTTAAATCACAGTTTAAAAGGAAACTTTTAAAGTTTTGCAAGATTTATAGTAATATGCGATGCGTTTATTCTTTGATTATTTTGAGCCTCAATTTTGCGTTTTCACTCATTTGACTGACGATAACTTAAAAACGGATTTAGATATTCAAAAACTGATTTCACTATCGTTTGTTTCGTCAAATTTTACATTAAAATCGTGTATCACACGACTACCTTCCCATTAAAAGAAATTAAGTTCATTCCAAGACGGTGGTCAAAATTTTCAAACTCACCGAAAAATGGTTCTTTTATGGTTGTGAATAAATGCTTTTATTTCTATCTCATGAGATTCGTACATTTTGAGATATTAAGCTGTTTCCAGACTTATCAAACACCCTGTATAATAATGAATACATCAATATTCTCAATGGCGACTAAAAATTGTTATTTCATTCTGTCATTTATTTAATGTTCAATTAATAACAAAATTGTTACTTGTAACAAACATAACGGCCTATTAAGGTGTGTCTTACGTTTCTACAGAATAGTTAATCAATGTATACATATTCTCATATTACTTTAATTTGACAGAAAATATTTCTAATTAAAACGTAAAATCATAAAATCATTACCAACAATGTTGAGATCATGTTGGTAGTTAAATAGCTACTTTTTATTTTACACTATGCTAAAATCTTCAACTAAGCTTTCGTAAAAACACATATATATTTTTAAATTCTCATTTATTACTTTTAGTTATAAACTTATGATTAAAAAACAAAAACTGACTGGACAAAATAACACAGAAATATTACATGAGGTTAGTTACAAAGATATTCGTAGGATTACATATTCAAAAAGAAAGTTCCTCTTTTTTAGTTCAGATTATTAAAATTTAAATATTTCTTTAATTAATGAGTCAATTCTTGATTGATAAATCTTATAAATTTAAAACAATTGCCCAAATAGAATAAAATATATAAGTTCAATAAATATTCCATTCTACAAAATTGTTTTGCCATTTTCAAACTCACTAAAAAGTAGTAAAAGCAAAATATTAAAACTTCCATGAAATGGACATTATACGTCATATATGAAGTTAGCATTTGTTTAGTTGAAAATTAACTCTACTGATTTTATTTTGAAGCATCTAAAACTACTGAATTTTTAGTTAAAAAGAACTCAATATTGAATTTTTATTTTACTGAAACTTGGTTTAGTGGGGAGAAAGTTCATTACAATCTAAATAGTTTAAATTAGAAAATTAAAGGAAATATTACCTAACTATCCTGTAAAAATATATAAATATTTGTTGCTCAAGCCGTGGGCTATAATAATAGTTGCTCCTTCAAGGTTATACAGCTTTTTCGGAACTGTGCGGTTAGTATTTCCCACAGAAATTATCCTCACAACCTCCCACTAAGTCGTATAAACCCTCATCTACCCAACTTTCTCAAGGCTGTGATGACCGCTCGAGGGTTTCGGTCTAGAAAAATGTTGTGAAACACTCGAATTGTACATATTTTAATATTACACTATTTAAAAAATATAACGTTCTTTTTTTGTAATTTTATTTAAGAAAATATGGAGTTGAAAAAAAATAAGTAAAGAAATACCAGTAAAGCTGCTATTTAAGAATGGGATCTTATTAGCATAAAGTTTAAGTATTTGTGATTACTAAATTTTTTACAACTTGTAAATGAGCGGGTTAGGTAGACATCCAAGTTAATGTTTTAATGGTAAAAAGAAGAGAGAGTTTTAAAAAGTAAAAAAAATAAATAAGAATTACATTTTGTTTTAAATCATTACTAAATATAGGTAGTTTTATTCTTTATTTACTATATCTCTTATTATATAAACATCTGAAATATTGTAAAAATATTTTAAATTTGCATTGTTTTTTGTATGTTGGTATTGCATTGAGAATAGAAGCAATCGGAGCTTTATATAAGTCGAAGAATAAATAATTAGAGTAAGCAGCTGAACCGCCGACAGGAGTTGAGCGAATTTTAAAAATTAAGTTAATATGTTTTTATAGTTGCCACCAACTATTTGGGAAATCCTACGTGTACGAAATATATTAGTAGAATTTGTTTGCACCTCATTTTCCAGCCCAGCTCACCCCCGTCTACATTCCGTCCGATCCAGAAAAAGTAGCTTTGCGAGATTGCAACTTAACCAACGGCCTTGGATTATGGACTTCTTCGCTTCGCTCGCTTACATCCCGAACGTCGGCCTCGGATCAGAAGATCCCACGGTAAAAACCTCCTACGTGAATTTGAATTTGGACCAAACTGAACGTTAGATAACTGAACACATATATACACACCGTTTTGTATAGCCTTTTTAATGACCCCAAAAAATGTTCTGAGAACCTTGATCGGTGTTCATTTACCACTCTCGACCTTAGGTCTCACCATAAGGGTCGCTGCAATAGCTCAATATTCCTATTAAAATTCGCTAATAATATAAGTTTGTTATACAAAATACAAAAAGTCGATAAAACTTGAACGAGTATTTGAATGGAAGTAGTTTTGAAGATTCAAAGGTAAATGACATTATGGAATAAGTTAGAGAGAGGAAAAGGTTTAAATAGAATGTGTACAAAACATTTATTTAGATACAATTAAATAAATAATATGAAAAATTTACTAATAAGTTTTGAAATCGTAGTTGAAACATTTGTAAATATCATAGTAGATATATGACTTTGTTTGGCCATAAGTTTGTGAAACTAATCAGTTCATTATGAAAACTGGACGATTAGAGAAGTAGTGATAAATTTCTTTTAGAGTACTGGTAATATTTCAAGTTGACTGCCAAATTATTCTATCATCTTTTTACAGCAGATAAAATTACCATCAAGTCTGTATAGACTCAACGACTAAATTAAATTCTTCTATGACCTCTATGGACAACAATTTTAAGGAGGATTCTCCTAATAATATCAACAATGTATTTTAAAGGACTTATGTTTGAGTATTCGAAGTACTTTTAAATTATTGCTTTCCCTGATTTATTAGATTATGTACTATAATAAAGGAAATATCTTAAATAGAAAAACATTTGAAACAAACATAAGGTCTAACCTTGGCTATCTATTGAGTAAGGTAGATTTGTTTTAGGTGTTTTATTAAAAAATATTTTAAAATGACGCCAAAAACGTGTGTTTTAACCTTTGTACAGCAAAAGAAAATTGTAAGTGCTTGTTTGACATCGAATCAAGAAGCATTTTTGTATTAGATTTGGTCATGCGTGAACATATTTTGTAATTTATTTTTAATTCTGATCTCAGCTAAGATAGAATATAATACTAAAGGTGTAGTAATGTTATAATGTAACATTTATTCCAAAAAAGGTAATTTATAGTATTCCCAAACAGTATAGATAATATAAAGATATTTATACAACGTTCAAATAATACAGAACACATTCTTACATTTTTTGTTAACACTTACATTTGTTTAATTTTATTAATGACTTTATAGAAAAAAAAATAGAGTGTGACATGATTTTAAGGCTCTCAAACAGATATTGGTACTGAGAATGACTAAATATATACATGCTTGATGTTATTATTCCCAAGTAACAAAGCTTAAATAAAATATAAATTTAAAAAATGTTAATAACACTCGCACATTACAAGTTTGTGGATTACACGCTTGAGTTGGTACGATATTAAATAAGGCAACACTGTAAAATAATTTAACTTGTGTTGTTTGGATGAATTGCCACAGTAATAAAACCTACCACAAAAGAAATTATATTTTGTTTTAATCCTGAGAGTTTTCTCTGTACTCCTCTGAAACCTTTTGCTCTTTTCAACTTTTGACAATTTAAATATTTCCCTCTATAAAAAAAAAAAATTATCATACCGAAATAGAGCTACTTCATGTGATGATTTTATATTTAATTGCTAATCATGAACTCATATTTGTAATGATTTAATACAAATTATATTGTATTACAAAATTGTACAAAATTGTAATGAATTTTTATTTTATATTTATTGTATTGTATTATATTGAATTTAGGTTATAACAATAGGTTTACCATTTATTTTATTTCAAGCCTCTGGATTATTATTCTAAATATATTTATTGTATTTACCTTTTCAGTTTGTTTAAAGCAATCCTATTTGAATCTTGGAATCTTGAATAAATTATATATAGGACAGACATGTAGTCTAGAAGAAGTTTCAAAGAACAAATACCGAGTTATAAAACTGTATTAAACCAAAGCTATAAGACTGCATTCTATGAATATGCAGAACAAATCATAGACAATAACTATGATTTCAGTAATATCGATTCAAACATTAAATTTTTTCTTAACAGCAGAAAGGGAAAATTGCCAGATATATTAGAAGAGTTCCAAATTTATTAACACAACAAGCAAGATCGTGACATTCTACTATATGACAAATTGAACTTTGCCTCTAACGCAATATATGACACACTTAATTGCTTGAGTAAGATAAATAAATAATACAGTCAACTGAATAAAGACAAAGTAGTAGGATGCATACGGACTATAATCTTATATTTATTATAACTCATAATAAAATATAGTGAAATCAGTGACTTATATATTTCTTAAATGTGTATTGTGTTTATGTGTTTGTATTTTTTTATGTGTGAAGTTTTGTATTCACGACGAGCGCGAAGCCTGATGATGTCTCTGTGTAGATGAAACAGCCGTAGCTAAGTAAGATTCAAATAGGATTATTTTAAACAGACTGAAAAGGTAAATACAATAAATATAAATAGGTTTACCTTAGAGTTTGACACAATAAAAAACCTAATTATTTGAACAAAATTTCATTAGGTTGAATTTAATATTATGTACAAATATTCAATGAAATTTTAACTTAGAAATAAAACATTAAATTTTAAAATAAAACTTAATTTTATTATAAAAAATATTGTTCGATTATGATTTAGTAGTAAAATTTTAATAAACGAACAATTAAATTGTACTTTTGAAATTTCTTTAGTTAACTGTATTATAACCTTAATATTATTTTACCTTAAACTTGGAACACAAACTGAAAATTATGAAAAATATATTTTAATCTATACATAGTCTATAAATAAAATTGAAGTGTCAGTCTGTAATTTCAAAATATAAGCTTTTTTCTAAGCTTATAAGAGTTTTCACACATTACCAAAACCTTAACACACATTATTTATAATTTGTTTTCTGAATGTCTGTTTTTTGTCCTGGCTAATCTCCGGAATGGCTGAACTGATTTTGACGAAACTTTCATTAAAATTTAGAGGACTTAAAGAATATTTTAGACTACATTTATTCCAAAAATATTTTAAATTCCTGTAAAATTTCTGGACAAATGTTGGGTATATTGCATGTCTATTTCAATCTCCATCCCCACCTCCCAGCTTACGTCCAATAGCCTCCTAACCAATCATCATTTCCCTAAAATTTTATAATAAAAAATATAAATCTATGTAACGATTAATAAAATATAATTAAAAATACAATTAAACGTTAAAATAAAAATGTAAAATAAAAACTTAATACAATTAAAAATCTAACACAATAAATTTAGAAAGAAATTTGTAATATAATAAAATAAAACAAGTTAACATAATCAATAAAAATTAATATAAAAAATAATATTAAACAACTGGAAATAAACATAAGATTTGAAGAAATAAGATTTTGAAAACAATTTTAACATACACATACTAACACACTTTAACAAACAATCAGCTGATATAATATTAAAGTTAATTTTCCTAACAGAACAAAAACACAAACAAAATATGTGCTCCATAAAACAAAATAACACATTTCTATTAAATAAATTTGGACAAATACAATTAACTGCACAAAATGTAAATATATAAATATAAGGTTATACAAGAGCTACTAAATGCAAATAACTGACACAATCATAAGAAAATATTTTAAACAAAAGAACAATAATTTTAATTAAAAATTGCACTCAATGATAGTTAAAAAAAATACGTTTAATCAAATGTGGAAGGACAAAATCTAGGCCTAAGCAAAGAAAACAATGACGAGTTAGGACAACATATTGTTGTCAGCCTGAAATGTGAAACTTGATCTGTTATTATTTTTGTTCCTTCTATTTGTGGTTCGTTGTTTCATTCTGTCACTGTGAATTTGTCGCCATAGTGCTCTTCAAACCTTTGTAGTTATATTGTAGAAAAAACTTTAGGTTTAAAACATGTAAAACATAAACTCATTTTACATTTTTATATATTTATTTATTTATAAATTCCACAACATAAAGTTATTGAAAATGTTTTCTCTACTAGTAACTTTTTGAATAGCATTAAACCACTCTCTTGTATTTATGCAACTTCATTTACTTTTATATCAAACAATTTCTTAGGAAATTGGTTAAGTTATGTAAATATTAAATAAAATAACGTTTCATAGAGCTTGAATAATTTTATGGTGAATGTGGGGTAAGTATTTGTATTAGTATAATGTAAATTATCATCACAGTTTGTAACAAAATGTTTTTTCCCATCAGAAGCCAACTTTACTTGTGTACCTAATGGTATTATGTCTTTACTCTTATTCTAAGTGTTATTAGACTTGACGTTTGAGATGTGGACATAATGTGAAGTACAATCAGTAATCTAGTTAAAAATTTTGTGTCAAAGGAAATTTAAAAAGACAATGTTTTCAAACATTTTCTTAACAAAGGTTATTATGTTTCCTTACCGGTATTTTGAATAATCTATGCAATTGAGGTACATAATATATTGACTTATACGTAGCATTATTTTAAAGTTCAAATCGTTATTAAAGCGAAATAACCATCAAACGAAATATAAATAATTCAGTCACGCTGCTGAACAGATGACGTGAATTGAGAGAATTAAAAAAATTAAGTTTATATGTTTTAGTGTTTCAATTAATTATATAGAAAATGTGTCTACTACGATGGATGTGCTTGCGTGTAGGAAGTATATTAGATTTTTTGTCCCTGTTGTTTTGTTTGCTGAAAAACTAGATTTGAAAATTTGCATCTCGACCTTGGAGCCTCGGATTATGGACATTAGAATTTATGTTATTTTAAGTTTTGCGCGAACCAGACGGGATATAATTAAGGTCTTGTATAAAAACTAAATGTGCAGAATAATACCCACTTATAATTTAAGTTTTATATAAAACCCAAAAAAATTTCATTCAAGTGAACAATATTTTAAAAAAACATTAACTTTTAGTCAAAATACGTGCTTCCGATTTTACGATTTTTTAAAAAGCCGATTGTACGATCTAAAAAGATGATGAATTTATCCGATTGAGTTAGAAAACAAACGTATGTACCAAATTTGGGCCAAATCGAACATAAAACACGGCCGTTAGAGTACGAACACAAATATTATAAACAATTATACTATTCAACATTTGAAGTGGTACGACTGGAATACCAGTAATATTTATTTATTTATTTTTATTTGTTTGATTTATTGCTTCTAAACAAAATTAAATACAGTTGGATTTTATTCCTTTTATATTTCTATATAACTTTAAATATGGCAATAATATTAGCTAACTCAAAATAACAAGAATTATAAAACAACTATAACAGAACACATATATAAAACAACCAATAATTCTTTCAAGAAATAAAATACTTAGCCTAGAGAAAACGCAATATAGGGCCTAAGCAATGCATGGTAAAGATACGGGCAAAACCGAAAGTTTTTTACTCAGCTTGTTTTCGGTGCCATACAAATTTTACAAGTGATAACAAACAATGAGTTTTAAAATCAACTAGAAAGTGTCTAAGATTGCAAATAGTTTTAATCACACTAACAATGTAACAATCCAGATGTACGTCAAATAATGAGATACAAATGAGATGTATATAGATACAAATTTTTATATTTAACATTCTTAATGACACCCAAAACTGTTCTGAGGACCTTGATCGGTGCTCATTGACCACTTCCGACCCCAGGTCTCACCATAAGAGTCACTGCAAATAGCTCATATTTCCTATGGAAATTCGCTAATCATGAAAGCTTATTTAATTAGACATAATATTTTATTTAATATTTAGTTAATACTACAAGTTTGTTATACAAATGTACAGTAAATATAAATTATTAGATAATACTTGTATTTGTATGAAGTATGGAGTATGAACGGCGCTTTAAAGATGCAAAGATAAATGTCAATATGAGTGGTAAAATTATTATTAATTCAAGGTGGTATTGAGCTTTGCATTTAAAAAACTCACATTATGGCTCGATATAACTATGTTTATAAAATAATATTTTGATTTAAACGTCCACCAGCAACATCTTGCAACCCAATTCGGAATTAAGACACAAAGCTATGCAACAACATAACGTAGTAGGAGAGATTTGCAAGCATAATGTTGTGACAAATTCAAAGCATACCTACTGTTGAGGAAAAAGAATTTGTTTTGACTTTACTAAAGTATATCTATATACAGTATAGATATTTACGGCTATTGAGGTATTAGTATAAAGGAGCAAGGATTCAGGATGGTAAGTAAAGCGCAAGCTGTTCCAACAATATAATAAAATTATTGTTTAACTAAATGGTTGAGTGGAAGTCCTTCTAACTGACACAGGCTCTGATAGGATAAGGTTGCTTCGACATTACATACTCAGGTTTAAAAAACTAGTAAGAGTCATCTGTTTCATATCTGCGGAAAACACAATATTATTATTTGTAAAAAGATAAGACTTAAAATTAAATACTAAAAATCCGTTTGGGAAAGAGTTCGACAAAGAAAAATGTATCAAAATCAAGCTATAGGACGAACAAATTTTAACAGATGGAAAACCATAAAGGATAAAAAATGAAAAGTAAGGAAATATCTATGTCTACATTTCATTAAAATTGATCTTACCTTTAAAATATACATTTGAAGGCAGGAGAATTGAAAAAAAAAAACATTTAGTTATCTAGATTACTAAATAGTACTGTTTCAGTTGATACCAAGTGTTTTGATTTGCTTGAAACACAACTCACCATGGTGGTGAGTTACTTCTTGAACACACTACTGCAATATAAAGCCCCAACTGTAAAAACCTTAAGTAGTGCTGAAAAAATGTCATTAGATGCATATACTGTTTTTCCAAAATACTTGGATTTATTGCTAATTCAATTTTTCATTTACTAACTTTTTTAACTAAGTTTGTTTGAAAAATTTATTTGTTTTACAGAATGGGCTAGTCTATTTTTTCATCGATTATTCAACTCCAATACCATCAAGTGTTAAGTTAACAAACTAATATTAGTTTCTATAGTTTAATAATCTTGATATAAAACTTGGGGCTTTAAATTTGATTTTTAATATTCATTTAATGCGAATAACTTACATTACCTTACCTTGGTTCTGTTATAAACGGTATTAGCCCTATGAATATAAACCTCCTCTTCATATACTTAACCAACGTTCTGGATGCTTACAAGCTATATCTACCTTAAGCCTAACTTCATTAAACTTCATATTGTACTCCTGATCCAAGCAGCCCCCGTAAATATGTAAGGCTATATTAACAACACAAAGAAAATTTATAGCTACCAGTTGTCTTTAATAGTTAAGATACTACTCACCAAAAAAGATAAAGCACAACTTTAAAATTGGTTTACATATTATCTATATTACAATCAAACAGAAAATAAGCTACAAATTGTAAAAATGTTGGACTATAGTTTACAAGAAGGAGTTTTCTTTCAACATTAATAACCTGAGTAATAAGTAATTAAAATATATGTTTTAATAAAATTGGAGTTTATATTTAGGAAGATATTGTAAACTGGAAAATATAAAGTAATATATCACTAGAAACAGGCATAACAGTGTTTAGGTTTCAAAATGTGTTTCTCATGATGGATTGATGACAACTTTTTCTTTGAACATTTGCGATGAAGAACATAAATAAAATAATACACTGGGTTTCGAAAGTACAAATCTACCCTCGTTGTCAAGTGAAAATCTAAAAGTAACACATATTACAACTGAACATAAATCACATCCTACGTGTGCAATTAGTTTATATGTTTTCTTGGCATCTCAGCTCTAATATTCTTGTTCTGGTACCTCCTTAGTAGTGAATTTCCATAGGAAAGACTGGCTATTATTTCAGTGACTGTAATAGTGTGACCTAATGTTAGGAGCGGTCAATGAGCGATCATGGTCCCCAGAAAAGTTTTGGTGTGTCATTAAAATTGTATATGTATCTACGTAATATGTATGTGTGTGTGTGCAATCTAACGGCCTCATTTACGACCAATTTGGTCAACATTTGGTACACACGTTTTCTAAATCTCTTGGGCGAGTCAGTTAGCCAAAAAATCCAACAACAAGAAGCACGTTTTCTGAACTTGAGTAAACATTTCTTATGATACGTTTGCGACAATATTAATAATTAACAATGTAAACACGACTTAAATCAAAGTTATACTATGGCTAGCTATGCGCTATGCTTTGTCGTAGCGGAGCTACTCATATTTAACAATAATTATTAGCTTCGTGAGATATCCCCGGTACTAATATGCTCGTTCCAGCGGAAAAGAGAATCCGAAAACTTCGGTAAACCCTCGTCCCAAAAAAAGGGCCTGTTTTAGTCAGCGTTCTGCGATTTTCCCGTAAATGCCTTTTACGGGAAAACTCGCTTTAACTTCCTCGGAGCTTCACTTCACATGTCCCCGGCCGATATAACATCTGTCTGGCGAACATAGGCATGTTCGACCGCCAAGGACACGTCGATATCGGTCGGCCACTTCAATAATCTTCGTTTACTTTCCTCGGGAGTTAAGACCTCATCTTCCGAGAAAGTCACTTAGTTATTTTCCCCAACTGCTTTGCCCCTCATCAAGACCGTTCGAGCAACGCACAGCAGCTGTCTGGGAAACGTCGACACGTTCTCCCTCCAAGGACTCTACGTCATCAATCGAATGGTTCCTTAACTTCTACCGTTTAACTTTTCCCCGAAGATGTACCTCATCTCACGGGAAAGTTATTCGGCCCTTAGTACCGCGTAAACATCTGTCGAAATACTTAAAGTCCCCAGTAAATTCAGCTCCCTGGTCACGATGTATATTTAGTGGCCGCAACAAACTAAATAATACATCACGCAAAATGACCAAAACCACCTTTCAAACATTCTCAGTGTTCAAACTCACCTTTCCGGGAAAGTTACAACTCACCGCGTAAACTTCAATCCGGAAAATCACAAGTCCCAACGCGAACTTAGGAACTAGTAAACGCTAACTTAAGTTCACGTTAAACTTTCAACTCGCATCACTGGTTCGGTACACCGGCATTGAACAAATTCACATCGCTTCACTCGTTCGGATCGCCGACACCGAGCAGCCCTCTCATTGGGTACGTACGTTCTCTTTTCCCCACCTCCACGCTGGAATAGAGTATATTAGAGCACCCGATTAGTGTCCATTTTTGCTATAAGATGTGCCACTAAACTGTTTCAGGATGCACGCAACTCTGGCTCTTCTCATATAGCTGAGATCTGCGGGAGACTGGACATCCCGGAAGATGGTAGGTCCCGGCCTGTCGCTAACCTGGACGACCCGCCATAGGTTTCTTCAGGCTGCGACTCCATTCATTATTGACACTAACCTGTTTGCCTTCTTTTATATTTAAGTGAGTTTTAGATTGCTGCTTGCAGCCATTAGGGAATGGCCCCTAGATGCTGCTGACGCTCACCCAAGTGATGCATGCGGAGTGTCTCTGTCCGTTACGCTGTGGTTACAGGAGTGTTGTATCGCTGTCTCAGGAGAGGTCAGGCAAGAAACACTCTTGTGACTGGGTTCGGAGCCAGAGTGACTTCCTTACTTGGGGTGAGGGCGGTCGTTTTAGTGGGTATTGCCAGTACGCTCTGGATTGAGCCCCACAGTACCTCTAACTCGGATTGAGGTCTGCACAAAACGCATTTTTCCGCCTAAAAAAAAAAAAAATCCAAATCATGACATCCTACTTGGATAACAAGCAGTCAACATCAACAACATATTTTACCTGGACTCTGAAGTACCAACATCACCAACCTGGACTCAACAACAAGTGGAAACCAACCAGCCCAACCGAACTCTCCAGCCGAATTGTGCCAACCCCGAGAAGTGGAAAGAGCCGTAAGCCCTCAGCCGAAGCAGAGAATATAGCAAGAGGGAAGCTAAGTGAGGAAGTGTTTCCGACTTGTCAGGAATAAAAAAGTTCAATAAATGTTATTTGTCTAATTCAAATACTGCGTTCTATTTTCACCACCAAACCACATCAGCGCAGCGACACAGGAAGACGCTCTTCAAGCAATATACGGAAACCTCAGCAGCTATTTTTATCCTTGGCTACAGCCTTGGTGTCCGGGCAGTGCGCAACACTGTTCTGAGCTACTGGGTTTCACCACGGCACTTTGGTAAGGGTGTCGTGTACCACGCAACGAAACTTCGCATCGCAATGACAGCGCAGCGCTATGACCTTCACAGGCTTGACCTGCAAAAGCAAGCCCCTCAGGCACAAGCATCAGCGAGGCTTCACCTCACCGCCCTTCAGGCTAAATTCTGTCGAGGCTTCACTTCACGCCCTTCAGGCCACATTTTCTTCCCTTATCAGGGCCGAGTCAAATTAGAAACTTGTGTCACAATTTTGGTTAGATTTTTTTTTGTTAAATTAAAATCCCCGGAGTGACAACAGCTTATAGAGGGGGGAAGTCTGTAAATCATTCATAAATGACACTCCATAAACTATTAATACAACTTTTTTTGGATTATAATTAATTACTTATAATAATATAATGTTAAATACAAAATACATTATTTAATATAATATTTACATACCTTTATCTTTTTAACTATTAATAATTACTTAAATTAAATAATAATAATTACCGGACACCGATGTACGATCTGGTTAGATTATGATTGGATACAGTAATTTTAAGAGTTATATTTGAAAATTGTTTTGTTCAGTTGAAACATTTAAGTTGTATAATATGCATAGTAAAATTATAGTTTATTAAAAAATAATAATTATAATACGTATACACACAGACACATTATGTACCATATGAAATAGCTACGCTTGCGTTTATAAATTTTTGTTACATTTATTCCAATAATTATATAAAGAAAATCTTGTGAAAAGTCAAAGTACTCCTTTCGTAAGAAAATGCTTGCATACCAAATCTAGAGGAAATCCATAGATCCGTTTAAGAGAAAATATTTACATATATAAAATTTTTAGGCATTAAGAATATAAAATAAAATTATATTGTATACAATATTTTTAATATAAGAAAAATATTTGATGAAATCAAAACGTTGATTCATTCCTATACATAATTATACCTGAGAGAATTGTGAAAAATGCGTAACAAAATTAATATTGGAATTTAATCAGTGCAGTATCAGTTTATATGGGTATTTGCCAGTTGTTGAGTTTAATCTAATCAGCCCACTTCTTCCCTTACTTGATTACTTGATAATGGGATGGAAAGAGATTATCTGGGATATACTGTAACAATGCTATCGATTACTGACACCTTCTTACAATATTAAATGTGTGAAGATACTTCAGCCCTATTAAACACAACTCGTTCTAATTATTTACAGTTAATTTACTTATATTTCATTTTATTGAATGGAAACAAACTTAAAAATTTTGTTGATGAGTATGGAAGAGTTGTTATTTGTTTGGAAGAATGGAATTAATATTATTCGAACCCAAAGGTAGCATAGTCTGAAGTAGATTTTTAGTTGAGAACTCTGGAATAGTTAAAAGAAACCAGATATAATAACCAAAGTAAAAATTGTATTACATCTTTTAAATTTATAACACTAGAGTGCACCACTTCCTGCTCGCTTCGCTCACCAACCCCCTCGGTGTCTCGAGATGATAAAAATGGAAACAGACTTTGTATACTCTGATATTTTCACAGAAATAAAAATTTTTAGAACTCAGTAATGCATTGCTTATGTATTACACCAAGTGTCCAAAATGCCCCACCTCCCCTTAACTTTGGAACAAGCAGAAATAAATAAATGAGCTTCGAGGTATCTCTATATGACACAGGAAGATGAATTTTGGTGTAACCGAAAATGGCGGACAGTCAAAGTTGAAAACAAAGTTGCTAATTTAAGAAATGTCGATAAGGTTAAGATAGAGATCTCTAATTTGTGCCATTCATCTGTATTTATCAAGCACTTTAAAATCATATTTCACTTGATGTGGGTAGGTATTTAAAATTGTGTAACTACCCTCTCAACCCCCCCCCCCCCCACCCATATTGGGCTAAGGGGTGAAATGGTCGGTTACACCAAAATTCGTATCCCTGTGTCATATTATATTATAGAGATACGCCGAAGCTCATTTATGTATTTATACTTGTTTCAAAGTTAAGGGGGAGGGGGTGGGATTTTTTGGACATTCTGTATATTATATTTTTAAGCCTTTTCTGAATACAAGACAGTGTAAATACTCTACGTCTATTAGATTATACAAGTATTACTAGTAAAAATCAAGTGCATGTTAATTAGATATACAACAGGAAACATCATTTAAACTAATTAGATTTACAAATAACAAACTTTATCTCCCTAACTAACTAGGCTGAGGGATTGTTTAACTCGGTAAATGTATTATATTAGAATTATATTCGAGTATAATTAATAGTTTTAGTAATAACAAAATACAAATTGTAATGTGCCTACTTACGGTAAATTAGTAACTGGGAGTAATATGTAAATTAACTGTAGGCCGATTGTTTAAAACGGAGGATAGAGATAAAATAGAAAAACTGTTCTCAGATGTGTTATTTATCTTTAATGAAAACCTTAGAAAGCCTAATTGATAAATCCTTCCCAACCTCACTCCTGCACTTCATATCAACAAATATTGTCAAAATATATTAATTAATTTGTAATGGAAACATGATGATACATCAAATTAAAACCTTTACTAACCATGCATTTCTATGTAATCATATAAAAATAACTTAACGTATTTATTCGATACGCTAACAATATTAGTTTGTAAATATATTAACGCACTATTGAAATATTATTAATATTATTATATTATTATATATTATATTATTATTAATATTATTAATAACTTAGTCCTTAAGTGAAAGGAAGTTGATATGGGGTTTTTCATATATATATATATATATATATAGCAGAATTTGCATAGCGTTATTGAACTAATGGAGGATATAGTATAATTTTATCTTGATAGAACATTATGATCTTTTTTGAGGTTGAAAATGTAAATCTTTTACACTCCTTTTTGTTTACTTCGTTCTTCGGAAGAAGATACTACACAATTTTTGTTCCTTAGGGCTACAAACTCTATAGTCTATATACATGGATCTTTGCTTTTAGGGATTTTCAACATGGTAAATGTACACAGCCTACAGTAAATTATAAAATATAGGCCTATTTACTGCCTAACATTCCACGGTGGATAAAGGTGATAGCGCATGCGCATGGTCGTATTGTTTGATTTATTCGTCTTAAAATTCTATACATTTTTCTTCACTAACCAGCCAAGACAGAAAAAAGTGTTAGTACAGTTTTGAAAACAAAGTAAAAGATCATACATTTTAATAACAGGCCTTCTTAAATTAAATATTTTATACCCAACAATTTAAAATACAGTCATTCTGGCAAAATGAATTATCGTTCACTTAATATTGTTAAAATTCACTTTATTTTTATGGTTACTATATTTGAAAATTAATATAGTGTCACCATTTTATTCATAGACTTGAAATTAATACGTCAATGGCCATACCTCAAAATTAATTTTTGAAACTCATCGATATTGATATGGGATTGCTATTAATTGAAACAAATGGAAAAAGTAATCCTCTCAGAAGATTTAATTAGTCTAAGGACTGATTAAAATAATTTAAATTAAATTAATAAATCCAGGTGGAAAATAATTGATACAGATGCTTTCTAAACCGGATTCATTTAATCAAAAACTAATTATAAGACAAGAAAAAATCTAGTAAATCCATATTGATCAATCATTTTATTTCCTTCGTTTGGTTTTAATTAAAGTCACTGAAAGTATTCCCTATTGCTTTGGTATTTTTGATGCTTGTAAACAAAATAACTTAAAAATATAAGAAAACGTAAGAAGATGGTATAGTAGAATAGAAGCTGCCGATAATTATTAATTATTCTCTTGGTTAGCCAAATTTACAAAATGCCTAGTTTCAATTATTATTTCAAATATTTTATAGATATATTGCATATATCTCATCTGCTACGTGATTACTTTAAGAAATTTTTTTTTATATTTTATGGGAGCAGGGTGGCAGAGAGTTTAAAAGTGCTCGTACAGTCTGCGTAGAAGCTATTTATTTACTGGCATTTGGTTTACTACCCTATGCCCTGCTCCCCTAGGATAATTAGTCTAGTTGGCCTAAATTAAGAACAATGAGCAATATAAAAGCAAAAATAAAAAATACACAATACATATAAATATAAATTGTAGTAGAAATACTTTACAAGATTGACATTTAAATTTTTTAATGGTTAAAGAACAATGCTCCTAATAATATATAATAATTTTAATTCATGTAAAGTTCATTATTTTGTTTAGAAAACCTCTCACGGGTTGAGGAATCATGTAAAAAGGTTCTTAAAACAAACGTTCGTAGAATATTTAAATCTTAAAATGTATAAGTTTTCTGAGTTATAATAAAATTTTATAGAGAGAAACTATATTTACAATTCATTATTACTATTATGAAGTTCACAATAACTAAAATGAAATTATAAATACATTAAACATGATCTTAAATTGTTTCGTCTCATCGAAATTAGTGACGCCGATAAAATGTATGGGCTCCTATACAATATGAATGACAGATGTTATATGAATGATAAGGGGTTATATATTTACTGTGTCTTGCCAAAAAGTCCAATAAGACTTTTTTCAGTTTTTTCGGTATAAACACAATTGATATTAATTTACTATTTGAATAGTTACAAACAATTTGCTTATATTGTAAAATTCTGTAATTTTCAAATTACATATATTTAAAAAATTAAAGCAAAACAATAATTGTTGTCCTGTTCGAAATTTTTTCTATTACTGTACTTAAGAAGTTTGCTTTATTTGGTCTACATTTGCCCTTTTGGTAACAACAACCTTAAATGACTTAATTATTCGTCTTTCCATTTTCGTTTATAAAGTAAACATCACATTTTCATTTCAAACTTAAATAAGTAAAAAAAAAAAGTTAAAACAACAGTTTTTTTAAGTATTCAGAAAATTCTAATATTACCAACTGAAAATTTGTAGATTTAACAACATTTTATTAAAAACATTAGGAGAAAAACTTATATAACAAAAAAATCACTTTTTATTACTTTAAAAAATCGTTAGTATAATTATTATTAATTTAATACTATTATTTTTTAGAAAAATTGACAGACAAATCTAATAACAACTCAAAACTTATAGATTTAACGACTGGTTTAATTAAAACGTTTTCAAAAAAAAAAATTGTTTAATTAAAAATAAAAGTTGATTTTGTCCGAAGGTACATTTCTTGACCAATCGTCTATGAAACAACGTTTTTGGTACAACTTGTACCTGCCTACATTACGCATTTTCACAAATCACAATCATATCGATTTTTAAATTATTTGGCCTACCTAAAACTTATTACACTCTACTTACATTATCTAATTTATACTGAATTATCTTATTCAATAACTTACTTCAACCTATTTAATCAAGATAACTTCAATAACTATGTTTTCCTTTCATTTTATTACTTTATTTTTAGGGTCAGCCCGTTTTATGGGTGCAGTGTCCGTGCAATATGCACCCCTTGTCCCCACCCTCTAGGGGGCCTTTTGCTACATTTGTTAAAAAAGCATTTGCATGGCAAAATTAAATTAGGAACCACTGAAAATGAATTTCACATATTTACAAATATTATTGTATTAAACTAGGGAGCGGCTCTAATACACATCATATCGATGGACCATAGACCCGCTTGTAAAAAATAAAGAAATACTAGAGGTCTATGGCCCATCGAACCTTTTAAATAATTTAAAATTTAATTGACCATCTGGATCGATGGACTGGCCAAAATGAGTTCTTTATATATACAAATTCGGTCCGATGACCATCGACCCTAAATTATAAAGCAGCCTTTTGAGTTAAAACATAATCACAATGGATTATAAGACTTTTTGCTACCGTATACCAAAATCATATTACTATATTCTAAAAAAATATCAGAATATTAAATGTTACAGATTGTTCATTACATGGGTCTGACCATAGTCATCGTATATCGCATAGTCACAGATACAAACAGGAATTTACGTCTTATCCTTGTCAGGTTATATCCAGCTGTACTATCAAGGTCAGTTACAGCACAAAAGGTAAACGTTTTACTTGTATATTTTAGGCTATGTTTATTTTGTTCTCAGTGTCTGGTGTTTTTTGTGTGTTCCTTTTATTTCGCTCTGTTTTAGCGGATATTTGTTACGTATGTATACAGATGGTACTAACTAGTTCAAAGGTAAGAGTTTTACATTAGTTTGAAAATATGTGTTTAATTGCTACGAAATTGTGTAATGTTTGTTTTTCAAATCACTTGTATTTAATTTAAGACAATTACGCAATATAAAGTATTGATAAAAGTGTTTCTGAAGAGTTATAGTAATTAAGTTACGATATATTTGTGAAGTTCGGGTGAGTATATTCACACATTTATAAATGGAGTTTTACAAATTAGAAATTATTTTTTAAATAACCTAATAAGAAATTAAAAATGTCCTTTCGACATTAAGTTTCTTTAGACATAAATATTTCATCCCGGCATAAAAATGTTTCATTTTTATCTTTATAAAGTTAAAATTGAACAGCTTTCTACGGATATAATACTTTATTTTAAATGTGCATTTTGTTTTTGGAAATCTGTAAAGGATTTTAGGTGAATTCGGAAAACTATTTCGAGCTAAACTTGAGCAAAAAGCACTTTATAAATACAAGTATGCTACTTTTTAACAAAAAACTGGCAGCAGCAATTAAATACAGTAATTTGAACAATAAATAACAAAATTTTTTTAGTATTTGCTTAAAATGTGCTATAGACCAAAACAAATTAATGTACCTTGTAAGATATATATTTTATAACATTTAATGTTCTAGAAGTCAGTTTTGGTTGCGGCAGCAAGTGATAGTATAAAAACAGAACAAAATCAGTTTACTTGTCTGTTCAATAAATCGATAATATAACTCTGTGAATACATTTGAAATTAAAGAAATGAAATAAACATAATTAGGTAAAGTAAATATTTAAAGAAACAAGTTTGCAATAAATATTTTTGTAAACTAAATTTTAACACAAATGAATTTTTTAAACATGCACTAATGTATGTTTAATTTATTCACGTCAAGGTGTTTGCAAAAAGTAATCCGTACTATGTATTTTGTTTGCGAGATATGTGTTGGTTAGTTAAACAAGTTATTCTAAAAAATATCTTCAATTAGATTTTTTTTAAGCAGTACGATAAATGTTATTCAAAAAGTAGAGTATAAAATAAACTGAAACTTAATAAGATTTAATAACTGTTTCACATTCACAGGCCATCTCAAACAGGCAACTCTACTCTAGTATTTTACTTGATTTACTGATGGCCCACTTAGGAAGTCTTGACATTGTTTAATGTAAGCCTCATTCTATGTGTAAAACCATTTTAAAGGCATTTGTTATTAGAACACAACATTGCAAACACGACTGCAAAAGGACGACTAGGTCAGAAATCACAGGTTCTCAAAGATTGTATATTCTGCAACACTAATGTTACTAATGATATGAATGTTCTATGATGAAGTGTATAGTCGGCTAAAAAGTATGAATACAAAATGACTCAATTATATTCTTGGTACTTATAAGGGGTTTTCCGAATCGAAAATTATAGAATTTTTTCCAATTAGAAATACGTAAAAATATAAGTTTATTAGTTGTTTCAACCGTTACCGTTATAACATTACCCATAAAGTTATATACATAAAATGCTTCCATACTTAATGGTGACGCTCCGTTTTTACTTTAATATACGCCTACATGATTCGTGTAATACAAAACAAAAGATTTGTCTTAAAGGCTTAATTAAAGTAAAAGCAGCCCCAAGACTACGTTACTGTCAACTTACTTTGTTATAAACATTGAATTATTTTCTGAGGGAATTGTTATGTAATGCTGGGATGTAACACAAACTAAGATAATTTATCACATTATATTTAATTATAAAATTAAAATTGTAAACCTGAACTAATAGAAATAGTTTTGAGCTGAACATTTAAATCAACGGGTTTACCAGTAAATAAATAATACAATAAATTCAAAAGAGATGATATGTTAACAACTTGTTTAGCTGAAATAACTTATATTAGTAAAAGCACACCTTGAATTTATAATAATGGTCTTTAGAAGGGGTGGTATATTGGTGGTGAAAGAACAATGGGTTTACAATGAGACCGTGATGTATGTGCCCAAGCAAAACAAATATAATGAAACTGTAGGCCTACACTTCACTGACTGCGACAAATTAAATAAAAAGTGCGTAAGAAGTGAAACGTCTTAGGTTCTAAAAATACTTCAGTTTCAACATTTCTCTCTTTGCATTTGTTTTTATTATTACAGGATTGTGAAACGGTTACGTGGAATTTAATTGAAGAAAACACTCTTAATTAAATGAAATATTTATTTTATTTATTTATTTATTTTAAATCATAATCTAAGAAATAAATAAATTACTGAATTGAACATATTTTTGATTAAAATTATCGATATAAGCAGGCATACGATTTAAATGTATGATCTTTTGTTTTGTTTTCCAAAATGTACTTCAGGTATTTGAGTAAAATATTAAATTACAGGCTCTGTACATTTACCATGTAGAAAACCCCTAACGGCATAGGCTCGGTTAGATACAGTTTGTAGCCCTAAAATAGTTTCTTTTGAAGAACAAAGTAAACCAAATCGAAAACAATAAACAAAGATTCGAACATATGACAAGTGATATCGTCCATTAGCATTAATACTTCAACAAAAATTAAATAAATATTTAAATGTGTTCAGCTAATGTACAGTATAAATACGCTAACGTTTACTGGTTCCCTATGCTCGGTGCATGCGCATATAGTGCACTGGAACTCATTCTCAATATCTTTATTCTCAACTGCCGGTTGAAGCAGGAGAAGGGAAACCTAAAGAAAATGCTACAGTAAGCCGTGCGCGTGCGTTTAGAGTTCAAATGACGCATTTTAAAGAGCAAGTGAAAACCATTATCTTACTCTTTCCTTTAAATTACAAGTTGATGTTAAGGAGTTTCACAAAAATAAACTGCTGCTAAAGCTAAAATTAGTGCCGTGTGGAACAGTTTTATAGCAAGTGACCTCTATTGGCTAAATAGTCATGTTTTAATTTTCTGCAAAGATCGCTGATATGTTACGCATCACAAGTCTGGAGCTATTAATGTGTGACCAAGTAGCCAAGAACTTGTTTTAGTTTAGTAAATGGCAAGCATATCAAATAAACATGATGTACCTTTCGTTTAAAGATTGCATGTATCGGTCTCAGTGACGAACTTATTGTTCTCGTTATTATTGTATTATAGAACTTTGTTAAAGAACTTTTTGTATATATATAATTTTTTTGCTCAAGTTGTTTTTGTACATATAAAGCTTTGTATGTAGTAATTTTTATTGCAGATTTTTAGTAGTTTTTCAATGTTATTGCAAATTTGTGACTAAATATATGTTTGCCGTCTCATCATCAGGTGATAAAAACACTCTTTTTAAAAATTTAACCACGCAAACAAAACAACTGCAATACAGAATGTAAGACTCTCGCACAATTATTAACATTTAGAGGTCATGTAATTTGGCCAACTATTGTTCACATAGTTTCTGTTTTAATGTTGCATATACACGGTGTCAAAAAAAAACCTCAGCGGGATGTACAGGATCGGATTTTATACGTTTAACTAAATGAAAAAGATCAGTCACTTTTTTCTAATTCGGCTTAATTTAATCGCAATCCACCATTTAGTTTTTTTTTTTTACAAAAATCTCACTGTAACTCCCGAATTAGGAAATATATTGAGTTTAAATTTTGTAAAGCATTTTATGTGTTACGATTTACAAGTGTGCAAAACACAAAGAAAATATCTTTATAATTTTTTATTTGGTGTCCGTTACACATTTGTAAAGGTGAATATCTCGAAAACCGTTAACTTTACAAAACAATTAAGGAAGGTCAAATAATTTTATTTTTTTAAACAGTCAAAATGGTGGTTTTGTCGTTTCTGTAGGTTAAAAGAAAACCAAGTTGTAGACAAAATGTAAAAACATTATTTCTTGGTAATACATTTTTTTAAATGTTAATTGCTTTTAAAACTAGTTTCGCACACAGTGGTTTCAAAATATTTGCACTGCAGGCAAAATTAAATATTATTATTATTTTGCTGTAACAAAATTTTTAGAAAAAATACAAGAAAATTAAAAAAGTCATGCATACATTTGTTTGTTATAAATAAAAGTAATCCTTTTTGTTTAGCTAGATAAAGAGTATATCTTCAAAATAAAATACAAATTAGGTTTCTATCTTAAATATTTCTTGTGATATCTGACATGCAGTCAACATTTTGTTTAAATGGCCGTCGGATAGCATTTAAGAGTTTAGTAATTTACATTTTACAAACTCGGATTCTGTTTGTTAGGCTTAAAGAGGACTCACTTTATCTGATAGAAGCGATCCTCCCCAGAATACACAATCATAGCAACTCCAACGCTGGGAACGGACTTCATTGTAGATTCAACAGCGCAAAGCAAGCAATCTGGTTTCGCCAAAAGTAAACTTATGATTGAATCGTCCACCCTCAATATTACTTGATTTAGATCCCCTCCGGTTACACTGTTTATCAAAATCTTTCCAGTTGCTTGGCAACTAATTAAGTTGTTTGCTAACCAGGTGTAGAAAACTTTAAATGTACTTGATTGATTCATAGCTTGTTTTGTATTGTTCCTACCCCAACATTACAATTTAATACTAACAAATAAACATACTATTTGTACAACCTACAAAAAAATAACCTGCTCACGAAATACGACGGAAGAATCATGGAAAACCTGTGTTGGTTGTTTTAAAACATCAAATAAAATTCAAAGAAAACGTTGAGAGCTGCATCCGATCAAATTAACGATAAATACACACTACTATATTATACATTTGAATAAAAAAAAATACGTTTAGTGACGGAGGCCTAAGTAACTAAAATGATAAAAGATAAAGAGAACTGTATTAAATAAATGCTTTTTGTTCTGGGGATATTAGGACTATGAAGTTCTTCCTTCCATATAACCCTTTAAAAAATAGAACATACATTTATAAAAACTACAAAACATTATTGAAATATACAGTATTATAATAAAACATAAACATAAAAAATAAACAAATAGTAATAACTACTAATATTTTTTTTATTTTTTTATTTACAATTCTCTTAAAAACAAAACAATATTTGCAAGCTTTACGTAATTTACAATGTAATATTAATTGAAAATTCTGATTTATGATACGATTATAATAGATATAAAATAAGACATATAATTCCAAACATTCCTACAATTCCGACAGCAATCTATTCACACCAAGAAAAATAAACTTTGTAGATTGTCTCCTTAAAGCGTACTCGACCGTCAATCAACAATTGCTTATATTGGAAAACTTATAAAACATTTTGCTTCCTAAGATGTCAGTCCAGTTTGTCAGATAGATTGTAGCATAATATTAAAATAAGAACTTAAATTATTGAACTGTAATATATTAAAAGTGTTTTAGTAAGGCGTAATGTCGATATCAATTTTCAAACCTAAGATAAAGCGGGTGCAATAATTCTGTGCTCGATGCAGTTTATTACTCAGCACTACTGACCATTGACTACAGTAGCGTAGTAAGTAGGGAAATATAAAGGATTTTACAAAGAGCAATCTAATTGAAAGAGAGAGACAGAAGTTAAGACGGGAAGAAAGTGGGAATAATAATAAATTCAGTAATGGACAAAACTAGTACTCAAAAGTAGTCCTAACTAAATTATTGATTTATATAGATCGCATTTCTTTTCAGCCACCAAGTATATGTTGGCTTGTGTACTGGGCATTAATTATGTATGTGAAACACTGTATTAGTTTCCTACTTAAAATCCACAGTAGGTTCTGTTTACAATAAGATATAATATGTATACGCCTATTGTTGGGTTTTGCGATAACTATATAAATATAAGTTCGGAGGACCACCTAAAACTAAAGTGTTTAGGAACCTTGTTTGTACACATATGATTATAACCAAATAACTATACAAATTGAATTGTAAAGAATTACAGTACCTTTTAATTGCACGATTTTTGTACTTGTAGTATCCTGGCAGTAGTCAGGGCGTCGCTTGTTGAGATACGTCGTCCTTCACGTTAGTCACTATTTAAAATCACTTTGACACACATACACAGTTCACAATTTACAATTCAATAGATATTTAGTATAACACATATGTACAAGTAAATCAATTAGTTTCCCAACAGACGGGATAAAAGTCAGATTGTACCGTAAAACAAAAAAGAAGTATAAAGCGTTACCACTTTGGATAATTCCAAATAAAATTAGCGTTGGTTAGTAATTTAAACCAAAATTAAAACCTCTACGAGGTGCGTGGAGTCAACTTGACGGAATGCGTCGGCAGACTGAATTAGCGTTGGTTAGTAACTTAAGGGTCGGCTCTAGCTGTCGGCCATGTTGGCTGACACTCCATAAGACCAATATTAAATTAAAATCCAAATTTTTCCTTTATTTTTGATCAGAAAATTATAAACGATATGTCATTTTAAAGCTATGGTCAATTTGCATGCAAATGGCTAAAACTGCCAAGCCATTCGAACGAAGAATTTCGTCCCCAAGATTTTGGTATTTTAAAAAAAATGATATTTGAACACTTGCGGGTTTTAAATGGATTTAGGCTGAGCAATGTCCGTGTAACCTACCGCCGCTATAGGGTGAATTTTAATATTGTTTACGTTGTAACTATTAATTATAGCGAAAAATTACCAAGCCATTCGGAAGAAGAATTTTGTCCCCAAGAGTTTGGTATTTTTAAAAATCGCTGTTTGAATAATTGCGGGTTTTAAATGGATTTAAGATGAGCAATGTCCTTGTAACCTACCGCCGCTATAGGGAGTCGCAGGTTGCTTTATGTTTCACTAGAGCCGACCCTTAAACCAAATTATAACCTCTACGAGGTGCGTTGAGTAAGCGTGACAAACAGCCGAAAAGACTCCGACCGATTGTAGCGACAAACTAAATTAGCGTTGGTTAGTAACTTAAACCAAATTAAAACCTCTACGAGGTGCGTTGAGTCAACTTGACTGTATGCGTAGGAAGACAGCGGTAGACTGAATATTCTTTAGAAAAACGGGAAAAAGGCGTTCAAACTATCGTCGAATGCTGGATGGATCGTATGATCTACCAGAAGCGTTAAAATTAATTAGGTTATATTTTCCGTTTTGAAGGGTCCCGTGCTCTGTTCGGTAGCACAACCAAGATCAGGGAGCGGTAATTTTAAATGGACGCGTTTGCACCGAACACCTATATTATATTATGTGTAATTTGATAAACACTAAATGTATTGAACACATGTAAATATTAGTACAAGACTAGGCCTACTTTGCTAGAAAAAGTTAAACAAAATACATTTAAATGATTTAAAACTAGAATTTTTACTAATAATTTAAAGTACTTTAACGGAAATGTTTTGAAAAGTAAATCTATAAATAAAGAATTGAAATAATGTAAAACTCCAGTTTATAAGTTTTAGATACAGAAAATAGGATTCTGAAATATAAGTAGCCGAACAGGTTTTAGGACTTGAAGCTTCTAGGAAAATGCAAGATATTCCTTTATCCAACAATGGAGGGTACACTGTAAAAAGGAAAGGTGTGCAGTTACACCTTAAAGGTGGCAGCTGTAGGAGCCACCCCAAGGTGTAATTGACAGGTGCTTTGTTTCAACCATTGGTGTTACAATCCATCTTAAGGGTGTAAGTTCCCAAAATATCCTAATAAGGTGTAACTTAAGTCCATTATGGTGTAAATTTAACTCACTCTGGGTGTAATATTTATACCCTGTAAGGTGTAATATTTCTTCCATAAGGTGTAATATTCTCATTCTAGTTACACCTTCTTGGTGTTATAATTATACCCTTAGGTGTAATATTCTCCCTCTAGTTACACTATCTGGGTGTAATATTTATATCCCAAGGTGTAACATATCGATATTCGGTATTAACGGCAAGATGAATGTTTACACTCGATATTAACGGGCATGTGAATACTTCGTTATTATTTTAAAACATATGATTATTCAAAGTAGGACTATTGTTTACAGTTTTTTATTTAAGATCGGTATTATGATTTAATTTGTTCAGTTAATGATAAGTTAATAATGACAATGGGTGCAGTTCCGTAGACGGCCTACTTAGGCCTAAGACAGCTTATCTTTAATTGGCCTAGGATAAAGGCCAGGGAAAAATAGGCTACATCTTAGGCCTACAAATGCCCAAAGTCTGATGGCCAACCTTGCTTAGCATATTTGAGATTGTTGATTTTAAAATATTTGCTAATACTGTATTGTTCTTAACTGTAGAGTCTGAACTGCAAAATGTCTTAGAAAACAAATTAGCCTAACCTTAACATTTTCAGATTAATTAATAAGATTCACTTGTTTCCAACATCAGGTGGGTTTAAGCTTAGGATATATATGCATAGAAGGAAAAGATTATAGGTTAGATTCTTACCTTGCCAATATGCCAAGCGTCTACGTCTCAGTAGATTTTTTTACTACACCGTTCCTTATTCCATCATTTCATAACCTCAAGTTCCGTCTTTCAGCCGTGTTCCATACAAAGTCCATTTTATTCTCACTGAGCATGCGCTCTTTCTTCCTAAATGAACACCCTATTTTCACCTTTGCCGTCATCGTTGCACCTTTGGGATTAAACCATCTCACCCTAGCTGGGATATTTACACCAATAGGTGAGACCTTCCACCAAATGGGTGCAATTTAATACCATTTAAATACACCCTCAAGAGTATTCTATCACCTTATCACCTATTTACATCCCTATCACACCTTTGGGGTGTAATTCATACTCCCTTAGGTCGACCATTTCACCCTTATGGTGTAAAGGTTACTCAAAACACCTATAAGGTGTGTTATTGACATTTTTGGGTGACATTTGAACACCCTAAATGGTGAAAAGTTACGCCACACTATTTACAGTGTAGGCACGGATGGCTACCATGTTCACTGTCATTAAGGACCAGTTAGTTTATGAAATTAAAAAATCTCCTTATTTTATTTTTCGGTGTGATGAGAGTATCGACGTACCTCAATGCAGCCAGTTGCTTGTTTTTGTTCGATATTTGGGCGAAGAAAACAAAATAAAAGAAGAACTTTTAATATTACAAGAGCTGGAAACAACATCAAAAGGAACAGATGACATGAAAATCATTTTTGATTACTCTGAGAAGCATGGCCTTGAGGATAAGCTACCAGGATTTTGTACCATTGGAACACCTGCTATGCTGGGATCACGTTCAGGACTAGTGAACATTAGTGAAGGAGAAGAACCCTGATATAGTTACAATTCTCTGTATAATTCACCGTTAAGCATTATCATCAAAAACCATGAAGGAAGACTTATTGCATGCTATGAAATTGGCCATAAGATGGTGAACTCGGTTAAAGGTAGGGCAAAACACACACGTTTTTTCAAAATGTTGTGGGCAGAATTAGACTCCGAGCACGAGACACTACTGAGGTGCGTTGGCTGTCAAAAGGCAATATGTTGGCACGTTTGTATGAATTGAGAGAAGAGGTAAAAGTATTTTTTATTGAGACTAAAATTCAACATTTTGTGGAACAACTGCGTGAACCAAGCTTTGAGATTCAACTGGCTTATCTAATTAATATTTTTGGTTACTTGAACTAATTAAACTTACAACTTCAAGGTTCTGGAAACGAAAATTTGGAAGGTGTTTGTGTAAGATTGATCTCTGGATAGGCAAAGTTGAAGAACAAAAATTTCAATCGTTCGCGAGTTTAAAAGCTCTTGCTAACAATGAGGATTATGCTGCTGTTACAGACCAGGTGCAGCATAACACACTAAGGCACATAGGCGCCCTCAATTTTTGATGAATTTTGCCCGCCATCTAATTGATGAAAACCATAGTTACACGAGCCTGGAAAATAACCTGAAACCAATTAAAATATGTACCAAAGGGAGATATATGAACGCAGTCGAGGAGTACGAGATCTATAAGGCGTTCAAATCTAAAGATGTAAACGGCGAAGACCAGTTATTAAACGACCAGCTGAGTTTTGACTCGAATACGTTATATGATACGGCGATAAGAACCCAGAAAGCCCGCGGTAATAACAGGTTCAGAGTGCGTGAGACAACAGACTGACAGTTGCCGGCCGGTCGCCAGAAGGTGTACACCTAAACGTGAAATGTACTATGTGTGTTTTGTGTAATTTAATTTTAATGTATGACGACCTCGATTGAGTAATTTTGTGTCTGATGATGGGATAAAAGTCCCGAAACGCGTCACTAAAGAATATAAAGAAGAGGTCACGTGACGGAACAAAATAAGGTAAGAAACTTTATTTTTAATAAATCAGTGACCTGGATACTGAAAATGAATTCATTAATAATAATAGTTTGTTTTTGAAAAATTGTTTAATCATCTTTGAATTTGGTTACAACTGCTAAGATATTATGTAATGGGTGGTCCGTTGTAAATCACTTTCAGGCTAAGTGGTCCGCAGACATCTGCGGGTTGTGAACCACTGCTTTAGAAGGACTTTGATGCTTAGTGTTTTCCAAAATAAATATGGCTATAATTTTTCGGAAAAAACATATGTATTATACTGTACTCGTTATTTCGCTGTGTTTGCTTTAATGTGTCACACAATGGCCTTAAAAATGGTTTCGTTTTCCGTTCCCCAATTTACCAATGAAAAAACCGCTAATATTACACAATTTAATTTAACTATTGTTTGTCTGTGGTTGGTAAATCACTATAAATACGTCAAATTTCAGCCCATTACGTCAGACCAACAGTCTGTGAGAAAATGTCTGTGATGGACAAACACTGTGGTATTTTAAAAGATTTTAGCAACTCGACGGACAGTATAATTGAAAGAGAAGAAGTGTAGAGAGAACCCAAATAATGTAGAATTATTATAAATACATGTACATACAGTTTGATCAACTGTTCTTGGCACGGTTTACGAACGAGCCTGGCTTGAGGCATTAGCACAGCGTAGTAAAACCCGGCAAGGGGCTACAGTCCTGAGCAAAGCTTATTACATGCTTTTCTTCAACTCACAACCGTTCAACCGGTGCGTGGACCGGTGCACGGTCACCTCGGCTCTTTCTGTATCGCCTCGGGCTGCTCCGTATAGCACATCGCGGCGTTACGGCTGCGTTCTCGTTTACGTATATTAACAACAAAATTAACTCTTATATGGGGTGGGGTTTGGCTCTGAGAACCAAAAATTTTCGGAAAATCCAATTTATGGCTATAACCATTGTATTTGGATAACCTAATAGAACTCCGATTCAGTGCATTATTTCAATCCACTGGAAATTCGACGATAGTGGTGCGATCTATGGGGGAAACGACGGAAGCGGTGCGTAGCACCAATGCTACCAATTATTTCTCCCTAGCGCTACCTCACGGCGCGATCATGCACTATTTTCCCGACAACTTTTTTTCGGCACACAGCCCCCGTATGCATGCATGATCTATTTTATTATTCATGTTCTATGCTATAACTGAAAAGTCAAAAATAAAATAAATTAAACAAAAAAATTAAATATGCATTTCTATCCATGAATAACATAAATAGACTCAAACTAAAAAATAACCCACAGATAAAATTAATTCTTCCTCAGCGAATCTGATATTGTAATGAGACTTGATGCTTGCAATCTTTTTACTTTTCACAAAATAAACACACCTAAAAATCATGGGCCATACTCTTGCGAAGTTCAGAAAACATCCAGAAGTTATTTTATCACTGTTTTAAGTTCTGAGTAAGGGAGTAACAGAAACACGTCTTTTATGGTGTGAGCAAAACTAGGTTTTCGCGTAATATCCCAAGTTTCGAGAATGTTCCGATGAAAGTAAGAAACAACAAGGGACAACAAGGAACAACAACGTTCCTTAAAACAATGAGGGAATATACAAGTTTAAGTTGTCGTTTAAATATTACAGAATGTATGAAAAAACTTAACAAATGCGTGTCAGACAAACAAAAAACGAATCTTCCGTAACTTTTTAGGATTCAACGGAGTTAAAACGATGTTTAAAAATTTAGTTTTTAATATTCAAACTAATATTATAACAAATTATTTTATTTATTTCAGTATTATTTGTTTAAAAAGTTAATTAATTCTCGAAGAACTTCAAAATATAATTTTAAACACTCTATGGTAATATATATCTCTCACGTAACGAATACGCCTCGTTGCTGTTAATCCACTGATTAAACATAACTTCTGTTTACAGGTTGAGTAATTCTCTTCCTTGACTGAGCACTTGTTAATCTTCCATGAGCTAATAATTTATGTCTCTGTGGAATATTCTGACCTAATGAAGTGTTACGCTTGTGCAAAGGATATAATACTCTAGTGTGTTTACATGCAAGGAGAAGTTCGGTATAACGTATCAACAACGACATAATTTATTGTCAATAAAGTACAACAGCAGTTATTAGCGAATATTCATTGGAAAGTGAGCTAATGAACACGTTTTGGGATGTAATTAAAAATTGGATCTGCATATATGTATGTGTTCGCACTCTAACGGCCTCATTTTACTTCCGATTTGGTCCAATTTTGATACACACCTTGTTTTTGAAGTTATACTTCTTTGCGCCCGTTAGACACTTTGGGATGGGATGTT
>JAGFPH010000941.1:222202-236912 GCA_018207615.1 Philaenus spumarius
AAACCGCGTCACGCTGAAAAGTAAGAACAAATTTTTAAGAACTATCGATTAATCGACAGTAGGGTCACCGAATCCACAATATATAATTACTGATAATGATAATATAGGTGTATAATATAATAATGAAGTCACGTATAATATATTGAAGATAAATATATTGAATAATATTGAAAAATGTCTTATATTTCATTTATATATCCTGTCTGTTTGTGTGCGTGAGTGGCCATGAGAATGGCCAAAGAAGTATAACTTCCACCGTGTGGTCCGACGCACACCCAATTTTTTTTTTAAGTCATTCGGACGTTTATTGACCGTAAGTAAAGTTTTGGTGTGATTTGTTTTAACTAGAATGAAACCTTTTGGTTTTTATATAAAGTAATAACTATAGGAAATTTTTCTTCATATTTTATTTTGTTACAAGACCTTAATACAAATCGGTTACGAAAAAATAAATCAAGACGTAAAATAAGCTTCTGATCCGAGGCTGCAAGTTAGAGATGCAAACTCGTAAAGTACAGTCAATAGTCCGATGCCGGAAGGCCAAGGTGCAAACTCGCAAATCGAGTTTGTCTGCTTCAAGCAGCGCGTGATGGGCTGGAGGTGAATACATGTACATGCAAGCAGCTATTTATTTTAAAAAAATTATTATATGGGTTGCTAGGTCCTAAAAGAACCCTGCCTACGTCGCCCAAATTGATCTTTCGCCCCCTTAATTTTCCTAATTACTCCCACCCAGTGATACCTGTCTTCCTCATAAAGAAACAGATGCTACCTATTGGGTTTCCTAGGATGGTTTCCCTTTCCTGCCCTGGGGGGCCTAGGGTGAAATTTCTGGCTCTACCTAGAGACTCACATTCCAGAAGGATGTGTTCCGCTGATTCATCAGCCAATCCGCATTCCCTACATATACTCTCCTCAGCAATCCCAATTCTATGTAGGTGTTTCCTAAGATGACAGTGACCCGTTAATAGGCCAACCATCCATCTCATGTTATCCCTTCCTAGCGAGATAAGTTCTTCAGCATGTTTCCTGCCTGGCTTGAACAACTTCCTGGCAAGTCCACCTGTCCTTGAAACCCTCCAGACTTTGTCTTTGCCCTTCTGCATCCACATCTCAACCGATGTTCTAGCATGCCCATAGTAAATCCCAAGCAACGGCTCAGGGCCCACAAGAGGAGACTCAGACCCTTTCCTGGCTAGCTCATCTGCTCTCTCATTACCATCAATACCTGAGTGCCCAGGGACCCAGCACACAGAAACCTCATTCCCTTGGCTAAGCTTCATCAATGCCGAGAGGCAGTGCCAAACCACTTTAGATTTTACTCTATATGAATTTAGCGCTTTAATCGCTGCTTGGCTATCAGAGAAAACCAGGATGTTCTTACCTTTGTAACCCATTGTAAGATTCTCTTCTATGCACTCCGAGATCGCACAAACTTCTGCCTGAAAAACCGTAGCATGTTTGCCTAGATACAGGAAAGTGGAGCCCTTAGGTTGAATCCCATTGACTCCACCCCCTGTTCCCGAATCCGTCTTCGAGCCATCTGTAAACCAGACTATATCCTGCTCATCGTATAAACTCCTTCCAGACTCCGATACTTCTATAGAGAAGATTTTTGTCTTGAAGTGTTTCTCAATAGAGAGTTTTGGAATCATGTGGTCTGAAGGCATGTTTAAAACTTCCTTAGAGACCACCTGATTTATTTTGCAGTGGCCTACCACAGGCCATCTTGTTCTCCAGCAGCCTACCTGCTGCAGTCTGTACGCCCCCATCCTGGCCTGTCCCTGTATAAACACTCGAAGAGGAGGGAGATTCAGGAGGGCATTCAAAGCATCCGTCGGAGTCGACCCCATAGCACCCGTGACAGCCAGACAAGCCATCCTTTGGACACTATCCAGCCTTCCACCAACAACACTCGGAACTGTTTTAGGCCACCATACTACCGCCGCATAGGCGACTAGTGGTCTAATAATCATGGTGTAAATCCACATAACCCTCTTTGGTTTTAGCCCCCATGTTTTACCTACAGCCCTCTTACACGCAAACATAAGATTCTTGGCCCTAGTTATCAACCTCTCCATCTGCGGATTCCAGGTAACTCTTCTATCCAGCAAGATACCCAAGTACTTTACCTGATCCTCAAATGCTACCTCCTGCCCAGAGAGCTTAAGCCGCTGAATAACCTCCAATTTCCTTCTTCTTGTAGAGGGAATAAGAGAATTTTTTCCAGGATTTACAGCCAGCTGTTCCTCCTGAAACCATCTTTCAACTAGAGTAAAGGCAGTCTGCATGAGTTCACTGACAATCTTCAGATCTCGGCCTCTTACCACAAAGACAACGTCATCGGCATAGCCCTGGGTGTAAAATCCTTGTGCATTCAGCCTCCGCAGAAGCTTTTCCACTACAAGTTTTGTTCACCCCACACCCCTCTAACGACCTCAACATCGACTAGTGTGAAGTGTTACTGAAGGCACCCTCTATATCCAGAAATGCCGCCAGTGCTACTTCCTTACTTTCCATGCTTTACTCCAGCCTGCTCCCAAGTTGATGTAGAGCTGCATCTATGGATCTGGATGGCCTATAACCAAACTGATTTTCGTGCAAGGATAAATTCCTTTGCACTGTCTCCCGAATATCTCTATCCAGTATTCTCTCAATTGTCTTGAGTAGAAATGAGTTTAAGCAGATGGGTCTGTATGACTTGACCTGTGCATAACCCGCTCTTCCAGGCTTTGGTACAAATACCACCCCAGCCACCGCCCATTGCCTTGGAACATGGCCTAAGGCAAGACTCGCCCGAAACACCTCCGTAAGCACCGACCTGAGCTCTTCCAATCCCTCCTTGAGGAACAGGGGAAGAATCCCGTCAGTCCCGGAGCCTTGTGCGACTCGAAGAGTTGAAACATGCTCATAAGCTTCCAGACTTGAGAAGGTCCTCAAGGCTGATCGTACGAATTTGGTAGGTTCTCTGGAAAAACCAGATGGCTCTTACACTCGGTCGGGGTTGGAAACGCTGGAAGCCTCTTGGCATTTCACTTTCCGGACTCTGAGAGAGAGGAAGAGGGTTTGTCTCTATGCACTGGTTTAGTGCCGCGTAGAGCGGATTGGAACTGTGAAAGGAGAATCATTTCAGATGGAAGTGTGGAATGGGCCATTAAGTTTGCCAATGATCTGGAACTTTATTTGCCCAAGTCCAAGCCTAGCCCTAAGGTTTCTCTTCTTGAGCTCTTCCAGATCCTTCTCATTTAGCCCTAGCACTACCTTAGGCCCTTGAGGGCTTGTGGTTCTAGCATTAATGATTCTCCATCTCGTGTTGAGAGCTTGAAATCATGTTGATGAATGCTTGAGATTACATCCTCAACTTTCATTTTGTCGAATGGAGACGGAAACCTGGTGATAACCTTGCTGACACTAAACACCTTTTTCGCCTTCACCACTTCGAGATCTACCCCTTTCCAAGGGTTGCATCTCGCTACTTCCTGTTCCAGCCAACCTCTGGTTTCCTGGTTACCACACAGCAGAACCATAGCGCCACTATTCAGCCTGGGCGACTCACTGAAGCCTGTCAGACATCTGACAGAGACCTCATCTGTGCAATCAGCACAGACGAAAGCTCCAGGAAGTCCTCCTCAGTGAGCTGCCCTTCCGGATAGTTTCTGGCGATCACAACAACCTTAATGGAGGCCAGCCTCTCTGCTAATGTCATTTCTGGACCCCCTTAGGTTTTTTCTGTGTTTGCGTCTTTCCTGAGCTTGAAGGAGTGCTGACCTCCCTCTTCTTCTCTCTGTAGAAGGCAGCACCCCTCTTGGCTGAGTCCTTAACGTGCATCCTGTTAATCATTGATGCCGTTTTCTTCATCTCAGTATCCACTGAACTCTCAACACTATACCTTGAGCCGCCACCCTGCTCAGATAGAACTTCTGGCCTCCCTTGGGTAGCATTTGACATGACATGTCCAACTAGGACTTCCATGAGCATATTTACATCTTGAGACCGCGCTTGGTCTATCTCAACTGGAGATTCCCTTGCCGCTCTTGATGTGTTTCTGTCTTTGGGTTGGTTTTTTTGATCCATAATAGTAATAGTTTGTAATTTAATGTCTTTGTGAATAGACCAAATATTTCTCAAATAAATGGCTGAAACTCTTCAACTTATAAACTCAATTCGTAATTATGTGTTGTAAAAGTAAAAATTCTGTTTTTAAATCAAATATTCTACAAATTCATCAGTCAATCTAGTGTATTTCTTAATCCCGTTCTTATTAAGTTTAGTTGTCGCACCTGCTTTACCAGTGCTATCTATATTTATCTTGGACACAAAGGGTCGTGAGATTGTCTAACTTAGCAAGCTCCTAGACAATTGTAGATGTTGGTAAACATAAAAATAAGATATTACAGTTAGGTGAGTCAAATAACAGCTTAGTTATATTTTATAAGGGTTTAAGGTAATGCAAAAGGCAGAAGAAAAATTTTATTTAGCAAGTAGATTAGTACTGTGAAGAAGTACTAGGAATAATTTCGACTAAACAAGTAATAAGAGACCATAGTACCTATGTATGTTGGAAAGCATGCACAAATCTAATATTGCATGTGTCCGCTAATGTAACTTCCAATTATAGATATTGAGACTCTGATAAATTAAATTACATTTTTTACATAACTACTATGAGTTTAACAAAAACGATAATTGAATTCTAAATTTTAAATCCTAACAGTTTTTATTTTCCCCTTCATCATGTATTCATCAATCCAGCATGAACACAATTTCGTGTCGTATTATTATTTATATATATTTTTTTATAAATTCTGTCTCCTATTTCTAATAATTGTAGATTCAACTTAAAAATTGTGCAAACATGTAACGTTTCTTGTATTGATTTTATTTTAACATTGTGTTATATGTTATAATTGGACCATAAAAAACAATATCTGTATTTTTGTTGTATGCAGTATCAAAGTATTACATAATACTATATGTAATAATAATAATATTATAAGTAAATAATTATGAATAATTATTATGTAAATATTATTATTAGGCCTATAATTATTATATTATAAGAGAATGAGTTTGTGATATTGACTTTATTGCTAAAAAGTATTTTTCTGAAGCAATTCGTTCATGCTTTAGTACGTTAATATTCAGATTAAATACAAGTTCTTTAAATATTCAATACTTTGGTACGCGATGTCAGCTTTCAGGAAAATGAAACTACAAAGTTTTCTAAAACTAAAAGTATTATTAAATCTTAACATATTCTGAAGAAAGTTTAATAATCGAATAGTATAATACAATGTAATAGAACATAAAATTATCATTTATTCAAACATTACCTTGTTACAGTTAAGATTAGCTTAACATAATTTTAAAAGTCACATTAAGGACGTCAATAAGGTTAGCATTTATATTATATTAAACATAAGCACAGCTATATGTATATACAAACACACAATTATATCAAAACAACCATTAAGTAAAACTAAACATTTCTATATTAAACACTATACATGCACAACATTACAAATATATGTATGTATACACATATACACACAATTACATAGTATCAAAATAACAACTATATAGTGACATTGCTTATATAGTATCAATTATATAGTATCAAATAATTTTTGTGTAGTATTAATAAAATTTATATTTTCTATATATTATGCCATCTGTGTTGTATTTTCTAACACATTACCACTAAGCTTACACATCATTACAAATACATATTTTATACCGATTCACGAAATTGTATAATAGCAAAATAAACATTAAGTAAAATTAAGCTCTTGTATAAGATCCATCCGTACTGTCATTCATTTTAAACACATTTACAAAGAGTTGACCAATCCCTAACATTATTAAATTCCTAAAACTCTGGTTTAGATAATACTTATAGATGGAAACATAACTTTCTAAACTCTGATTATATCGGGCATTCAGCTATAAATTGAAAAATATCTTCGTTTAAGCCATTATTATACAATAAACCTATAAAATTGCTCCTTTAGCCAGGGTTTATAATCTAAAAAGATTATTTCTGCACTAATCACAAATATATATTTTAATTCCTTTATTTAAAATGTATCATTAAAATACCCCTTGTCACCCAAATTTAAATAATTAGCCTAAATTACTAAATGTGGTATTTCTGCCCTTTGCTGCTAATTTTCTTTATTATAAGACGTAATTAAAGCGAATTCCAAGATTGTACATTTTTTTCTAAAACCTACTCGTAGGCTTAGACAAAATTTTCGTATGGCTATATTTCTCCTAATCGTTTACATTTTCTGCACCAAAATATATCAGCTTGATATTACGTCTACTCAGCCCCCGTACTACTAATTGCTTCGTAGTATCAAAGTGCTGCAATTTTTAATAATTGTTAGACCTAAACAATGTATAAATAATCTCCTCAAAAATGTGATAACGTTGGGTAAATAGTGTATGGCGTAACACTAAAAATGTATGATATACTGAAAATACATATAACTTGAATTTGCTTCATATTGGTTAGGTAACAATTAAATTAAAGTATGTTTAATTGTCTTTGTTGAAAATGTATTTTAATTACGTAACAAGTTTACATAATTTTTACACTCTTCGAGCAAAAATTCAGGTGAAAGTTATTAATAAAATAAATTTACATTATAAAAGCCATAGTAAAATTAAACAGTAGTCTGCTGTGTTTTGGGAGAAAAACTCTGTTGGGAATTTATTTTAACTAATTAAATTACCGTCAGTTAATTTTGAATGCTGTGTAGATTTCATGGTTACCTTATATCTCTGGTATATGTTTACATTTATTATAGATAATAAAGTTTTAGATGTGATTAATTTCACAATTTGTAATTAAATTTTGATAATTAATTATTGTTAAAATTAAAATGCAAAATTATTAGTATATTAATTAAGATTATACCTTGTTAGTTATCACTAATGTTAATGCATTACATTTTAATAATGTATACCCTTAGACGTTGGAAAAGTCTTGACTAGTTATTGGTTTTGGCATCATCAATAACAGTTAATCAAGTTTATATCTTGCTACTGGGGTGATTTCTGCAAAGCCAACATTCCACAACGATAGAAAACACAATTTAAGTTATAATTGGCTCCAGTGGCAGTTTTGGTTCAAGAGGGATTTAAAAAAAAAATGTTGTTTAGATAATATCACAATATATTGGAAGTTTAGGTACATCTTTGGTTGTTTTAAAAGAACATAATAATTTGTGTTATTTTTAATGTTATATTTTCAACTTCTAGATTTAGAAGTTCGGAGGATCGAAATAAACATAAACCCATTCACAATATACTATATACGTGGCTTTTTCCTGACTGATGTAGAATGAACATAGGCTAACGTTACTTAAGATAAGAATACGAAAATTTAAAGATATATTTCTTATGAGAACATAGACGTACTCTAAGAAAGGACTCTGCAAAATGTTATTTGAAACATAGTGAAAATTCGAGGGTTCACTCCCATCCATATAACATATAAAACAGCTGATTCAGATCAAAAGCTTAGCAACGCATGTTTGTTGAATGTATTTACATTCGCAACCATAGCAACCAACTTAGCAAATACAGGATCAGTTTATTATTTTTCTCAACCAACATCTTTTTTATGTTATTTTATCAAACTAAAACCAAACACGAACATTTTCAAACAGCTTTTGATAGATATAATAAATAAAACAGTTGATTTGGATCAAAAGCGATTTCTTGAAAACATTTACGTTTTAATACCATAGCAAGCTACTTGGCGAATTTAGACTCGGTTAATTTACCTTAACAACCAACGGCGTTTTTATTTGTATGTTTATATAGCTCTATTATATTAAAATTCCCGTCATTCAAACAAAAAACCTGGTACTACTGAGTGTGCGTTAGAATCTAAGATACCGGACTCACACAACCCTACCCAAATATACTTTTTTTTCTTTCCGATGGAGGGGGAAATGCATTAGGCACCATCAAGGAATACGTATTCCTTGGTGTGTGGGACTCCCGTTTCATCCAGTTTACCCACTAAACCCTAACCTACATTCTTATTCAGGCAGTACCTCCACCCTGGAACCGCCGGATAGCATTACTTCAAGGTGGTACCCCGTATTTTTCCATTTGGCTTGGTCTTCTTTTTTCTTTCCCTTCTTGCCATAAAATCACATCTCCTTTATTTTTTCTTTCATGACTCTCTCCACAAAAGCAGACACAGATCTCCAGTAGGTCTCTTTCTCCAACATTTTACTGACTATGTTGTCAGGGTTAGTGTCACCCACCTTAGATATTAGAAACCGTCTCTCCGTGTTCCATATTTTGAAAACAAGGTAGGTAAGTTCTGCACTGCCTCCGTCTCCGTACTGACAGGCTCCGCTATTTGTTTTTCCCATTTGATTTAGATACTTTTAAAAGGCTCCATGGTTAGAGAACATTTGCATCAGGATATAGATCACCTACCCATGCCTTCTCCCGTACCATTCATGAAGGTTAGGGATTAATCTTCTCGTCCATTTACCTCTGGTTTCGGAATTCCACCGTCCTGGCCACTTACTCATGGTCTTTTCCCTCGCTTGTTTCCGCAATGCACATGCCACCATTTTTACATCGGTTCTTTTATGAAAAATATCCTGTCTCTCCAACGCCAGCAGATCTATTGGAATGACTCCTGCTAATACCAGAGCCGCTGGTACCGAAACTGTCCTGTAACAACTGGCAATACTCAACGCTTCCCGTCTTTGGACTGCAACCATCTTATTTCTATACTTCGCAATTTTCAATGCTCCTGCCCACACTTCACATCCGTAGTAGGCCAGTCGGTAAAGGTCAATTTAGACCAAAAGTACCAGTAATTTGCAATACGGCTGAATTTTATTTTATAAGTACATAAAAGTATGTAGATTAACATAAAAAAAGTTTACCAGTCTATCGATTTCCCAAAGTCGAAAAAAATCGATTATCTTTTTTTTCGATTATCCTTAATATTTCGAGCTGGGATGAAGATAGAGGAAAATAAAAAATACCACCGTGTAGGGGAGGTATTTTTCAACAAAAAAGGTCATATGTATTTATTTCGTCCGAGCAATGGTTTGTCTGGAAAAAATTCGATAATGCAGGTATGTATTTTGCAGCAGGGGAAATCACTAAAAGGGGACATCTTATTCATATATGAAGCGTTTTCTCATTCTAAATTGGCCGAATTTAAATATATCGAATTGAAACTTGACATAGGAGTTAAAATATATATTTTAAACATTTATGCTTAGTCTCAGCTTGCTATCTTGAAAATTATCACCTGATCGAAAACAGTGAGGGGACTCACCTTTTCAGGCTTACCCACCTGGGATATTTCCGTAGATTTATCACAGATTTCCATATTTCAATAATTTGAAGAAAGAAAAAGTAGAGTAAACGTGGGAAGACCTCTAGCCCTCGAATACTCTAATAGCATCGGGATCAGAAGAAATTGGTCAAGATAGACCGTTTGATCAAGGGAGACCAGATATTATAGATAAAAGAAATATGGATCTAACCCAAGACAAGATGAAGAAAGGTTAGATCCAGCGAGGGTACATCGGGAATGCCAGTTCCCGTTCTCACAAGTGTTAGCCCTTGAGGGGACAAAAATATACTTTCCTACCTCTGTCCTAATCAATAGTAGTGTAGGTGAAAATATCAGACTATACAATTCTGCGAACAGTTTTCATTTGCTTCGCCAAGAGTCACTGAGGTGGTTGGTGAGCAAAGTAAGCATTGTTAGAACCCCTAGTTGGATATAAAACTATAAGACCTAAGTCAAATACAGTATATCCATACAATCTTTTTGGGGTTTCAAATTAGTACGTTGAAAAACATAACAGTTAATTAAGTTAAAACCAACTTTTATTATTTTTAACTCACTTCCGATAGGCTGGGAATTAAGAAAGTCGTCTGACCATTAAATAAAATTACGTTCAAGAAATAAACTACTTTGCTAACGTATCTCCGCAGTTTTGTCAACCAGTAAATAGCAAGGACTGAACAGGAATTGAAGTATAGACACTACTATTGGCGGTTGGGAAGATGTCGGTATACACTCAGATTTTGAAGTCTATCTGGCTGTACGGTATGCAGTAGGCTATGGGGTTGTGCTAAGCAAGATAACATCAGAACGATACTGACATTCCAAATTAAGGGTTTGAGGAATATGGTGAATGCTATGTGGTTCGTTTAAATCCATGGCATCCATTATGATCTTCGCAACCCAACAATGTAAGAAGAAATAAAGAAAGCATTGAAAAACAAACTCAGCAACATACTATCGTGGAAGTATGACCCGTTGCTCGCTTTCTGCAAAAGGACGCTGGATGCTGCGTCATTTTAAATCGCAAAGGAAGAAGAACATAGGAACTGCATCTGCATTCGTATCTGACGCCGCGTACCTCCAACCCTGTTATTTATCCAAATGGACGCAGGTTCCGACACCATGCAGTACATAACTTTCAAAGGACAGTGCACATTTTCAGCCGCGTCATTTCACCCATCCACTTGAAATTAGTTTTTAAAATATTTCAACATATATTCTATTATTCATTTCTTTATTATAATGTTAATAACTTGTAAACTATTTGATATAACAATATAAAATACAAATGTATTAAAAGATAACATTTGTATCTTTTATTTGACATTAAAATATAAATATGTACATAAATGCTAAATTTTCACAAATAGGCCAACAATTTTATAAAATCATATGTAATTTTTCTAACATACGAACATTTTATAATAGTTATACCTTCTAAACTTCTAAACCATTTTAAATGTCAAACAATATCAAATAAATATCAAATATTTATCTTCATATCAATGTCAATACGAAATGAAAAGCAATTAAAGTATTTTATCTTTAATTCAACATAGAAAAATGTACATAAATACAAAATTTTTACAAATTGGCAAACAATAATGTACTATCGATCTCGGTTGGTTACAAATAGACTGTAAACGTTTGACGCAGAAAGGACGCATGTTGAAATGACGGAGCGTCCCGCTTCTATTTGTAGCAAAGTGTGTTTCGCGCTTAAATACAACTTCTGATCAATCAGAACCTTTTGAGCAGATGTAACGCTGTGTTAGTGATTGTTTAAAAAATTTGGGATTTAAAGAAAAACTTTGAGATGTCAATAGATACTAAGTTTATAGTATTGGCCATGCACTTCTTCAAATAAAAAAATTAAATGTTGGTCTTAGACCAGTCTTAAGACGGATTACTTTGGCAGACTGATTGAAGTAATGCTGAAACAGTGCCTATATCGTACCTCATCTTTTCTAATGAAATTCTGAAGGATTCAACTTGGACTATGTTTATGATACCCTTAGTTTATGATTTAGCTGTATGTATATTAAATGTATTTACTTTTTATAAACTAGTAGTGATTTCACAACACCGTTGGTTGTTATTTATATCACGCATCATTGCATGGCTGCGGTCAGAATATTGACAATGACTTAGCACAAATTTGCATATTACGCTTAATTGCACATTAAACATTTATATGCACTGTTGAATATTCATTAAATACAATGAACATGTTTCCGTTTGTGTTTTTGATATCATCAACTAGTATTAATTTGATTAATATCGTTATTTTGATATATCGGTTTTATTTGTTTACTAATGTAATAAATATTCAACTGTTTACTTAATACAGTTATGCATATATATTAGGCCTAACCGTAAATAACTGCTATTAGTAACTCCGAGATAATTTATGGGCCCCTACGCAATATAAATGCCAGGCCTCCTTTCATATGTATAGGCCTACAAATTGTAAAATAAGTCCTGATACACCTTGATATAATTTAATCGGATTGCTGCAACAACGTAAAATCACTACATACCTATTATAGCACATTTTCTGATGTTTAAGAGGGGTAAAAAAGTTGCCCCATTTTGAAATTGGGAGAATAAAGGGATCGACTTTATTTTTTTTTTAAATTGCATCCCCTATTTTGTGACATATTATTTGAAAGCCTGTTAAAAATAAATTTCTGTGGTCAAACATAAAAATGAGCAGACGCATTCATTCGCTACGCTCAAGTTATTTCGTAAGTTATTCTTTTAACTTTATATTATTTAAAAGACGGAGAGAGATGATAAAAATCTGAACAAGTGACTGATGTCCACCAAAAGGTGGAACCATCGAAAAAATATTTACAAAATGGCAACCCCCCCCCACCACCACCACGCCGGTCCCATCATACCACCATTACTCAAATTTTTTTTTGAACTAGAATTGGTTGAAAATAAATTAGGGACATAAAACAAACAAAAGTAAGAAGAGAACATGTCGCACTAAACGGAATCGATCCGATATAGTGCATAATTTCGGTAATAGGGTTAAAAATCAACTCCTATAAAAGCGAGTGTACGAGCATGAGTAACAATTAATATAACAGCTGATTTCACCCACCATCTGTAAACCCAGTGTATATTATAGTTTGAGGTTATGTTAACAACTTCAATCATTATAATGGCTTGTGACTTGTGAAGTTGATTTTTTAAATATGAGCTAAATAAGTAATGTATGCTATGATCTACTTTATAATATTTGCTTTGAGGTTATAAACTATATATAAATTCAACCTTTTATCATCAATATATTTTTTATACAAATTTAAAGAAAAGATACATATCCCTTTAGCTTAGGAAACATTCCTATGCCTAAACAGCTGAATTCACCCATCAGCTGTAATACACAAACCTAGCATAGATTATACCTTTGGGGTTATGTTTACAACTTTAAGAAATACTAGGGGAGACCCCTGGGTGCTCTGAACGCCAACCCATAATGAACCTTCTAAAAACTTATGTTAAGTTTTATTTATAATAAAGGTGTAGGATTAATAATAACCTCAAAACTAAGATGGTAAATAATGTTAAATGTTCAAATTAAATTATTTCGTATATTTTATAACAGCAGTTATAATAATGGTTAAAAGAACCAGCAAGGCTCAGGTCTACACTTTAAAACCCTAACCTAAAAGCTAGAAATTCAAAAATAATTGCTTCAAATTTTGAAATCAGCTGTTAATGGAAATATTGGAGAAACAGCTATATTATCTGTTATTTTATTAAATTGGTTGCTATGGTAATAAATGTAAATACATGTGTTGGTTTATCATTCTAAGCCTAACCTAAGAATTTTTTCCGACTAAATTTACAAATATTGAAATAAAAAAAATGTTTTATCGAAATGAATTATAGCCTAGTATGTTACTCAGGGATAGTGTAGCTTTTTATTAGTAAAACTATTATTTCAATCGGTTCAGTAGTGCCAGAGATTTCCCCCTACATACAAACAAACAAACAAACTTTACCTCTTTATAATATTATTATAGAAGTATAGATAAGTCATGCAATATTAATAACTTCTAAATCATTTGATCTATCAATACGAAATAAAAAGCAATTAAAAGATAATATTTGTATCTGTCTTTAAAATATTTAATAACATACATAAATACAAAATTTTAACAAATATTCATAAAATTTTATAATCCTTATAATTGCACACATTTACCAAATTAAAAATCCCTGTCAGCATAGTTAGGTAGGCCTAGATAAAGTGTGTTGTTTTAAAATAATAGTATTTTGTTTAATGATGTATTTCTGATGGTATCTAATTAATCCGCCTGTGGTTTTTCACGGGGGTTTACTAGTTGTATTAAATTAAGTAAATAACATAATTAGCTATTGTCTAAAAAACATGTACATTCAAGAAAGTTTTAATGTGAATATATATTTTAGTTGGACATAATTGTTATTACAAAACAGTTCAGGTGTTTAACTCGTATATTATTTTAGTTTAATTACACCGAGAGGTTATAATGTACTTAACAACCACGTCACGCACAGAATACTTTCCAATTGTGGTTAATTGTTTTGCAACACGTTATGCGTTCAGATTATGTTTGTTTGTAATAAGAATAATACTTTGTGCGTAGCCTATATGTATTCGACATGGGCCAAACAAGTTGTAATAATTCAAATATTATAACGTGTTTATCTAATGTACATTATAATGCGCAAGCTACTGGTTCTCTATGCTACGTATTAACACAGTATGCGCAGCAGATGCTCGTAGAGTGTCTATGATGTAGCGACGGAGAGAGTAGAAACAATTCTCATTCTCTTTCTTCCTCAACTGAAGGTTGGAGTCGAAGAAGGGAAACTGTTTCAATTCTCGTCTTGATCAGTCCAACTCATGCTACCGCCGATGGATAAAATGTTACGTCATACACACACAGTATGTTTAGCTAACGGATAACGGAAATAGCTTTTAATTATTAAGGTACTATTAAAAAGCAGAGTTTTCCCGAATGTGTCTTTTTTAACCGAGCGTCAGTTGGCCAGCCGTTGCTTCAGTTCGCTATTATTCGGGTCTGGGAATTGATGATGGAATATTCCACATCGTTTTTCTCTCATCGTTCATCATTTAATAAGTAACCAGAAAGTCAATACGTCAAACAAATGTAGATTTAATAAATAGATGGTACACACATGGATAAGTTTAGTCAACAAAATAAAGCAACTACGCTTGATATTTTACAACGTGTATTGGGGAATGGCACCAAGTCATTTGTGTAAATAAATAGAGTGTACACACATGGATAACTTTAGTCAACAAAATAATGCAACTACGCTTCATATTTTACAACGTGT
>JAGFPH010000941.1:256368-278206 GCA_018207615.1 Philaenus spumarius
CTCTAGTCGATATCTGAGTTCGTCCCAAACCTTGTTCGGGGTGTCTAAAGTAATTGTTGTAACGTGTAACATCTACTTTTTAAGTAGGTTAGGTAAGCTTGTAGCAGAGCCATACACATGATCCTTTATGAAGCCTCAAATTTAAAAATAGCATGTCGACAGATCGGGTGAACAGGGAAGCATTTCGGAACAACCTCTACCATCCCCACAGAACATGTAATGCTGTAGAATCGTCAACAAGGCTGGGTGGGGTGGAGTGAGTCAAACCTTCTAGCTGTCCCCCCACACTCTTGCCCTCTCAGTTCCTTCACAAGCGCTTTCTCAATTACCTTTTTCTGATGAATTGTAACTGTTTTGCTCCCATAAAGAGTTTTGTGGAATGTGTTTTTTTGTGCAAATGAAGCTTACAAGAGCTTAAGCCCAAATAGTTGTCAGTTAGACCTACTTAATGCAATTACATTAATAATTGTTTTAATTAATTCTGAATGTTGTGGAAGGTATTAATATTCGGACAGTGAACAAAATAAATAAAGCACGTTTATTACGATTTCGATATTATCTTTATTTCATAGTGAACCAAGGTTTCGACAATAACAGTGTTGTAAATAACTTATTTAAACCATGGTCCTCCACCGTGTGAAAGTTTAAGTGAAATAAATATTAGAAACGTAACAGTTAATTTTAATAAATTTTGTTTTACTTCATTGTCCGAATGTTTATAAGTAGTTAACATAGCATAATTGGAAAGAGGGTTAAGTTTCATAAAAAATTTACTTTTTTGAAATTGTATTTGAGTTTACATATATTGTTTAGATATTTAAGTATATATTATTATAACAAAATTATTGTCCTTGGAACAATACTAATTTGTTGTTTCTCGACCTTATTGTTGTGATGGAATATCCTTATTTTAAAATAATATGCCACTATGCTTTTTAAAAGTCATGGATAGTGAGCTTCTTGTTCTAAAAAGTGATCTGTTGAAGAAAAAAACCTTTTCCCCATTATACTCTAATAATATGTCTTATTTATTTTAATTAGGATGAAACATAGTGATTTCTTATTTTTAAATTCCTTAATTTAATAAGGGTTTATTCTCTAGTGTTAAGGAAAGTATAACAATCAACATTTTTACTACATTTTCACCCCTTAACAGCAAGGGAAAAAATTTCAATCAGTCAATCTATGATACTTTTTTATGTATGTTGTAAAATATGAATGTACAAATTTTCAGCTTACTGTAATTTAAAATATAACAATATACTTTACAGCTTACTGTTTAAGGAAAATATAACAATAAATTTGTATTGTTTTAGGGGTTGTTTTAACCCTTAAATCAAAATTAATTCTAGCCTATGTTACTCAAGAATAGTGTAGCTTTTTATTATTAGTAAAACTATTTTTTCAATCGGTTCAGTAGTTCCAGAGATAACCCCCTACATACAAACAAATAAACAAAATAATTTTACCTCTTTATAATAATAACACCAACATTAAGATGGTAAATAATGATGTTCAAATTAAATTATTTCGTATATTTTATAATAGCAGTTATAATAAAGGTTAAAAGAACCATCAATGCTCAAGTCTACACTTTAATAAAAATCTAACCTATAAACATTAGAAATTTAAATAATTGCTTCACAGTTTGAATCAGATGTTTTATCTGTTATTTTATTCAATTGGTTGCTATGGTAATAAATGTAAATACATGTGATCATTCATCAGTCTAGGCCTAACCTAAGATTTGTTCCGAATAAATTTACAAATATTTAAATAAAAAAAGCTTTTATCAAAATGAATTCTAGCCTGTGTTTACTCAGGGGATAGTGTAGCTTTTTATTAGTAAACCTATTATTTCAATCGGTTCAGTAATTTCAGAGATTACCCCCTACATACAAACAAAAAAACAAACAAATTTCAACTCTTTATAATATTAGTATAGATACTTACTGATGAAAAGTTATCGGAGGGCTAAACTGTTTTATCCGCTTCTCTCACGCTGCAACCAAAGGCCACACAACAAGGCATTATAACATACTAAAATAACAAAACACAAAAACGAAACTTCAATAACAAAGACTAAACAAGGAGTAACATAAACACACGGGTGGAGAGTTCTGATGTAAAGTGGAAGGTGTAGGTTAAGTGTGTTAAACTGCGGAAGGATGTGTTATTGAGGGCAAAGGAGTAGGGGTTAGAGAGCGGGAGTCGACTCACATCCTCTTACTTTATGCCGCTTCTATTCTATTCAATATTCTGTAGCCATCCCAGACTCTTGAGGAAAATCAGGCGTTCGGCTACAACTTTGTTTAACCAATCACGTACTTCGAGTTATATCACTGAGGCGGCGCACCATCTTGCTGCCAAAAAAAAAACGTGGTTCAGCTTCTCTCTCAGTTTAGGAAAGAACCATCGTTGTATCGAATCAAGATACGAATAAACGGATACAGTTGCTTCAGCAAAAAAGTAAGACCCATAAACTTTCCGCTATGATAAGGCACAAAAAAGCATTCAATTTAGGTGGTCCCCGTTGCAACTGTACCATCTCGTTGGGATTTTCTGACACCCAGATGCACACACTATGAGTGTTCACGTGCTTACTTAGGTGAGATTCATCACTGAACAAGACACAATCCAGATAATCTCCATCGTCAATCTTTTGTAAAGTTGGCACTTAAGCCCGTAGTGTGCAGGCTTTAGAGCTTGTAACAACTGCAAAGATAAAGACATAGTTGTAAGCATGTCCTTGCAACTCTCCACACAGGAATTGCTAATTCACGACTAGCCTTCCAAACTTATTTCTTGCGACTACGCGTGAAAGACTCTCTCTCTCTCGTTTACAACTTTCTTCAATCACTCTTGATCATCCCGTACTCTTCTATTTGCAAAACCATCACCATTCTACGGATGTTATTATCACTTGGAGGATTACATTTGTACTTAATAAGAAAAGCACGTTGCACTTAATAAGAATGAAACTTTAAACTAAACAGACAAATTCCCCCCCCCATCCCTTTCCCTGCCTTAGGTAGATCAACCAATCATAACTGACCACGTCAAGGACTTGTTTCAAAAAGCCAGGTAGAAGCGACTAACGGTACTTGTCCCAGTCCTTGGGAATGGCCCAAGGTTGAGAAATGAAACATGTTACACCGATTACATAAAACTTCTTAAACTACCAGAAAACAGTGTATAATTATAAATGTGTTTGGTACAATAAATGATGTATTTCTGATGTGTATCTAATTAATCCGCCTGTGATTTTTCAGGGTGATTTAATAGTAGATATATAAAAAAAAGTTTGAAATAATTACATTGTAAATACATTATTAATAGACTAAATATATATTTCTTGCTGATGTACAGATTCCTCACGCCGGCAATGCACCCCGAGAGGGGAAGTAAGGCCCGGTCCCCACGCTGTGTTTGTTGTGTCCGTCACCTGTACAACCTCAATAAAAAAAATAGACCTCTGTTCTTCACTGTACACCCTAGTTTGTCACTGTAATGTAGCGGTAAATAAAAGTGATAAACACATTTATCTTAGTGAACAGGACGTGTAAAAATTAGTTGTTTTATTTATAAATATATACAAGTGTCAAAAAAACCTTATCGTGTTACAAGATCGGATTCTATGCATTATAATAAATTAAAATATTCAGAAATATTTTACGAATTCGGGTTAGTTTATTTTTGTTTTTTGTTAGTTTTTTATACAGGAAATATGTGAACCAAGGGTTGACAAATCTTTTGCGCATGTGTTAAAAATTATGAGGAGAATGCGTTCTTGGAATCGACAAATAAAGAGAGCAGGAAGGCAGGAAGTATTTCCTAAGATACCCTTCCTATTTACTTTTATCCTACATCATCCTATTTACTCATCCTATTTACTTTTCCCTGTTTACATCATCCTATTTACTTTTCCCACACAAATTTCGTATGTGTATTAACTAACTTTCACCAACCTGGCGACTAACAATACAATGTTAAAAGAATACAAAACCTAAAACTAACTTTAACCTAACTAAACTTTAAATACTAGAGTATGATTAAAACAAGATAGTATTATGGTGTCATTGGATCTACGGATCGCACCAAATCAATGTCAAACAAGCACAAAATGTATTCATTACAGGAATTACCTTCCTCCTGACTAAACAAAAGGACGTACAGAAAATTGTTTTAAATAAAAAAGTTAATTCCACTAATTATCAACAACTTTCTCGCAAAAAGTTTTCTTTTTGCCTAAAAATACAAAAATTTCTCGCTTTGAAAATTTTTGTTGTCATCACTTTTATTTTATAAAAAACTTAGTAAAATTTTGCATCACAGTTATAACATTTTATAATTTTGTATAAAACAAAACCTTACTTATTTATAGATATTTGTCATAGTTTTCTCTAAAATGTGAAATACTTTTTTATAAAAAGGTTGTAAGCAAGTACGTAAAGTTATAAGAATGTGAGCGCTGTCTATTTCCTCAGTTAAATGTTATTTGTGGACCTATTTTTTTGTGGAATTGGTTGTACCGCCAAGGCAGGTTTAAGGAGAAGTAGACTGTAGAAGGGATGATTCGCCCATTAGGCCAAGTGCACCTCCTAGTTTGCTCGAACTGTACACAATTTACGTTCACAACCCAAATAATGTCGAAAACATAATTAGTAAAATTTGATTTGTTATTTGGAGTTTTCTTTTGTCGTTGAACTGAGACTTTTCCAATGCGTTGATTTGCGCCTAGTTTTCGCAAAGAAAAACATCACAATGACCACGTAGTATCACTTTTGCAATTATTTAGGATCCTTTTTAACTAAATAAAATGTCACCAAATGTTCATTCTAGAATCCATTTGTTCAGGTGTGCGATTTTTTGTCAACATTTTAAACACCAGATTTGTTAAAACATTTAGTCCTTTATTGACTTTGAAATTCGTCCTGGTTGTGATTCATATTCAATCGCCTCCAATTCTTCCATAAACAATTTAAACCGCTAAAAACACTAAGTGCTAAAAAACAAATTCATCGCTGTTTTGTTTGAAGAAATAATGCTTTTCTATGCCAGATTTTAAGACTTACACAAGAAGTTTCACATTAACACGTTGTTTTTTTTTTTTTTTAACGCTAACCATTTTTCCGACGAGTGAGGACGCATGTGCCGACAAACAAACTGTCCGACTGTGAGAGAGGTGATGTCACGTGACTGGACTGTCTAGAGCTAGAGCACGCACTACGTGTCTGTAGGAAAATGGAACACAGTTCTGCTTCAAAAGCTATTATTCATAAATGTACACATATTTAAGATGTACAGATTTATCATTTGCTTACAGTATTATTTTTACAAACTTATTTATTATAAATATCTTGTCAAAAGATGTTTTGCTTCCTCTATTCAAATTTAATCGCGCATTAAAAATATTATAATGTTTATACTATAAAATATTTCACTACTATAATAATTATGAAGTATTACTCTCTAGGGATTTCCTAATGGTTTTACTTCAAAGGATAAACTGAAATAGGACACAGCTTTTCAAATGTTCCAATATAAATTTATTTTTTTACAAAGGGAATTTAAAAGAACATTCACAGTGCACGAAATAACTACTGAATAAATAAGTCATTAGTATGGAATACAAAACTAAAATCTACGATGATCTACAATGATATAGGAAATAAATCCAGGTGCCTCTTTATACAAAACTGTTATGAATTAGTGAAGCTAAACAAATCAATCAACCTGTATTGCCATGCAACAGGTTGCTATGTTAATTCACATAAAAACTCCAATACCTTCTCCCACTATGCATCAGAGTAACTCGACTACTATCGATGTGAATATGTTAGAACCACATCATGGAGGTTTGGCGTAGAGAGAAAAAGATTGATTGATTTCATGCTTCATTTAGTGCAAAGCGAAGACCATTACCGCCTCTTTTTCACTTAACCTATAATACACAATTAAAATACCTTGATAATTACAAAATAAGCTTAAACCTAAAACAAAAACCAAAATGTATTTAACTATATTTGTTTATAGAAAAATAAAAACGTACATACAACAAGTAAATTAAAATTAGTAAAATCTCAAATTTACAAAAAGTTATTATTTTTAGTTTATATGACATAAAAAAGGTAAATACGTTTTGGTATAAAGCTATAAATTATTTCAAGTTATGAATCACATTCACACATACAATCATTCATAATAAAGTTTAAATAAACAAATTCCTTATTTCAAATATTTCTGAGGCCAAATCAAATAATTAAATTTTGTTTATGTTAATAATTAGTGTTTTTATATTATTACAGTGTATTCAGTAAGATGTCTGATTAAATCACTTACATTCAAACAAAATTTTACCTTCAGGTTAATACTGCTAATTGACATCACCAATTTCTTACGCATCGGTAGAACTATAATTGTCTTATTCGAATTAAATGGGCAATAAAAGTTTGAGCCAGAAATCAGACGTGTTAGGAAAATGTCGCATTAAACATTTACTTAAAGACCTGCAATAAACTTTAGAAAACAAATCAAATGGTTATAAAATTTAATCATAGGCGTACATAAATTCCCGGTATTAAATCAAAAATATAAATGCAGTCATTTGGGTTGTAATGGTACCAAAATTCGATTGATAGACTAAACAGAAGATACATCATATCAAGGATCATTTCATTAACCACCAATCCCTGTTAGCACTAATAAAAATACTCATAGCCTTCACATTCCATTTCAAACATATAAAATCATTCACCATGTTTGTAAACCCATATAGTATTCAGTTTATTTAGGACAATATAACAACAAAATAAAAATGATTTACAAGGTTGAGAAATGAGAAGAAGAAAATTGTTAGAGGAAGGAGGAAGAAGAAGGTGATTTTAAATAGTAAGGAGTTTTGGCATAAACTTGAGTATATCATAATCCAGTGTGTGCACAGCTCTAATTGAAGTTTAATTAGTGTTTGAATAAACTATACATAAAAGTTACTACCAGAAAAAAATATAAATTGAACAGTTTGAATATTGAGTGCATAATGTATTAAACCTACATCCAATCAATTTGGTGAGTTTATTCCAGGTCACATCATTCTTCACACCAGACCCCCATATTTTCCTCACATTGAAACATCTAAACTATCAACTAATCGTCACCCGTTTCTTCAACCACACAACCATTCAGGAATTTTAATTAAACATCTATTTTATTCTTAAGCTCAAAATTGTAAACCATTTCAATCACGTCACAAGTTAGCATCAATCATCTTTCATTAGCATAAGCCTAGATTAAGTGTTAATTTTGTTAATAGTTATTAAATATTTATTTGTTCTTGTTAACTATAACTAAACTAAAAAATCCTAACAACCAGCTAGCTGGCAACCCAATTGTAAACATAAACCCGAGATTTGTTAAAGTCAATAAATAATTTATAAATCCATTCCATACCGTATCTCTGTTTATTTTATATTCGACAATAAACGCGGAAGGATACAAAGTACACAACTCTTAAAACTATAGGGCTAAACTATATTGTTGTGCAGTTTTAAAATTCCTTTAAAGTTTCCATCGTCAGTAGGTCTATATTTGTGAATTATCAGAAACTCAATTGCCGTAATCAGGGCCGTCCCTAGGGTTAGCGGCGCCCGGGGCAAACGTATCTGCGGCCCCCCCTCCCTCAAGTAATATATAAACTTTTTGTGCTGCCACCAATACTTTAATACTTACACCACCTACCAATCTACCATAAGGATAACTATATATACACTCAATTCAAGGATTGTAATAAGTCAAGGAAATCAAATAGTTCAAACAATGTAATTCTAAATGAAAACTTAAATTACTGACAAATAGGTAAATTTATAACGGTATTCTTCGAGATATTGCTAAGGAAAATTGTTCAATAATTTGTCCAAGGTTGAGTTTTTTCGCCTCCTCGTTTTCAATGGAGAGTATCGCAAGCGACAACAATCTTTCTTGCGTTATCGATGTACGTAGGTAGGTTTTAATTAACTTCAACTTGCTGAAACTACGTTCACAGCTGGCCACTGTCACTGGAATTGTCAGCAATATGCGTAGTGCTATCCACAGATTAGTAAAAAGTTATTTTCTGTCGGTGCTTTTGATTATATTGAGTGCTTCTAATGGTAATAGTTTCTTGTTGGCCGCCTTCTGCTCACACCATTTGTCAAAAACAGTAGTTATCAAACTATCGTGTAGAAGTTCATTGTACAGTTCTTCCCCATTTATATCTGAAATGTTTTTCACAGTCAGGTGTTCTTGTAACATTTTACAATCCTCTTTAAGTTTGTCCTTTGGTGGTAGTTTTTCAGGTCATTTGACTCCCCCCCCCCACTTTGACATCCCCACTTTGACATCCCCACTTTGACTCGTATGCCGAGAACTTGCCCATCCTGTATTTTAAAGATGATTCAATTGTGTCAATTAGGGGCAAGAAAACATCATTTTTGAAAGATTCTTCTGGATTAGGGTTGTATTCGCCTTCTTTTTCATAAAGAAATAGTATTTTCTTCTTTCTCTGCCGCTTTTCCTTACAGTGATTCCATGCCAACTTCCTCAGCTACTTCCTTTGCTTTAGAAATTGAGTCACTTAATCCTTTTCCTCGAAAGGTCTCGACGAACTTAATACAACTTTTCATCTGCTCAGAAGCCAAAGAAATGTCTGACGATTTCCGCTGAACAATTTTGCTCACTAAGTTTATTACAATATGGAGAATTGAATTTAACATCACAATATTCACAATCACTAATCACACGATTCACACGCCACTATCGGCACTATCACATCGAAAACACACTCTGTCACTACTCCACAAGAACATTAATACTGTGCCACTGCAGCCACATCACCCACTATCGCCAGACTCGCGGCGTTCAAGTCTCAACAAGTATGACAGCGACAGCCGACAGATGATTGGATGCGCGCGCAACTTGCATCTTTCATTCTAGTACCAACCCTACACTATTATTATTTAATTCTTTGTATTATATTACATTTATATTTAATGTAGTGGTACAAATTTATGTTAGCTACAACCTCATTTTTCAGATTCGTATTTATTTACTTTATGCCTTTACAATTCATGCACCCCTACATGACCCCGCTGAAAAAAAAAATTGGCCCGGCGCCCGGGGCAGCTTGCCCCGGTTGCCCCCCTCTAATTGCGCATGCACCAATCATACATGTTGGGAATCATACATGCCATGACAAAAATAATCAGATGAGACTCTACAACATAAAAGTTAACCTAAAATTTGTAAGCATAACAATAAAGGTTCAAACAGCTTGCGACGGAAGCTTCCTCGATTTTTACCCTACTCGCGGCTTTCACAAGAAATACAATAAAGCAATCACTCGCCTCCATACGCCTATGGTCTTTCTTACTCCTTACCATTACCTTAATTATGAACGAAAGTTACTTACATAATATATTCTGTTTTTATATATTTATATTATTTTAGCTCATGCTAATATAGGTCTACTTAAGACCTCTGCCCTGTGTAGTGCCATTTGGAGGAGGGTTAACCTTGAGTATTTGTACGCACTATTTTTCTTCTTTAAGATTTATTATTTAAATTTTGACTTCAAGTTAAATTTCATACACATATATTTTACTAAATTAAACCTATAACAGATCAGGATACCTTTAGAGGTTTGATTAAACAAAAACAAACAAAATTTTAGTATAACAAACTGTAAATTATATTCTCTTCTTAAAACACATTTATTTGAAATATGAATGTATTTACAAAACTTGTTTAAATCTTACATCTATCTATTATTGAGTATGACATGATTCTATACATTTATATTAAACAAAAAAAGACAATTTTTAATTACACATTATTATTTTAAAACATTTAAGACCGTGTGAGAAAGATTTCTTTGTCATTAGTTTGTACTTTATATATATAACTGGAAAACTTTAGTTAATTGTTATGAACTAAATCATTTTGCAAAGGTGATTATATTTAAAATTTTAAAGAAGTTTCCAGTACTTCACCAGATAAATGATTTTGGTACATTGCTTTTGTTGTTTTTCATTAAGTTTTGTAGAACTGTTTGGTTGCAACTTGATATTCACCCTACTATTTTAAAATACGGAATTAATTATTTGAAATGTTTTAATTAGCATCTCTATTACTTTTATACTAAAACTATAGCATATTTTTATATGATTCATGTAAACTTTTAAACGTTACGCTAATGCGTTACTTGCTCGACTTTATAAATAAATAAATTAATATGTTTTCTCATGTTAAGTGACGTGCGTTGAGCTCGCTGATTTCTTCAGAAGTACTCTCCCTACCTTTGTCTATCAGATAGCTAGTGAAACCGAAATATCAGGCCTACCAATTTTTCCCCCTTCTAGTCTAATATTGTCCTACTGGTTTCATTCATTGCAGCTCTAATTTTCTTTGAAGAAATTAAAAATTATTTTTACAGTATTAATTGATAAATTTCCTGTAAATTAGCACTTTTATTTTTTGTAATTAGCCAATTTAGACATGTCCCATTGTTATCGACTTAATCTTTTTATATTTGCTCAGTTGGTCAAGACCACGTTATCTCCCCTACTCTCTTTATGCAACTTTCTGCCGGTCATCCTGTACTTTGACATGACTGATTTTTTTTTTTTGGTTTTCCATATCTTGGGTTTCTCTGGAAGCGGTTTTATTCTGGAAACGTTTCCGGACAGGTAATGGTCCCTGTATTCATATAAAACTCGAATGGTCATTTTAAGTGGTTTCTTGCGAACAGTACACGCGTTTGAAGTTTTCCTCAATGTTTGTTTTAAAATGGCCCGCACATTTTTCACGATATTGTTTTTTCCTTAGTTGCACAATAACTTTTACTTTTGCCCGATTCAAGGTTTATTAATTTTTGGCAGATTTACAGCTGTTTTTATTATCCCCGTTTTACTAAAATTAGTTTTTTGCTTTAAAATATAATTATTTAATTTATATGATAGTTCTCAAATGGTCTTATCACAGTATACATATAGTTTCATAATTTCGTACATTTACTTTATTGAATTTGTTCAAATTTGATTACTAATTTACATTATTTAAGATATTATAAATCAAAGACTATAAAGTCAGTCTTACCGAAATTTTGTGATGTTAAAGATCTTATCAATTCATATACTATAAACAATTTGAAATGTTTATATACTATAAACAATTTGAAATGTTCATATACTATAAACAAATTGAAATGTTAATATACTATAAACAATTTGAAATGTTCATATTATACTGTAAACAATTTGAAATGTTCAAATACTATAAACAAATTGAAATGTTCATATACTTATATTAAGATCCTTTACGTTGCTAAAAACTTTAAGATATGGTTTTTCTCTTATTTATTCACTAGAGCGTACTCGTGTCACCTTCGAGTCCGTCTCAAGCTGATGGGCGAAATCAGATGTTATATATGTTAATAAATAATTTAAACAATACAACCTTGCGCATGCGTTATAATCTTTTTTTACTCAAGTACGTACGCTCGATTTTATTTGAGTTTATGTAATTCTATTATGTAGTCAATTTGTAAAAAAACTAACATTATTAAATACAGAAGATAACTTTACTGCCTACTGCCCATTACTTTATACCCTTGTGAAACGTTGAGCGGAGAGTGAATAACTCTCTAACAGCCACAATACGTGAATTTCAGTATAATGAAATGTAAACCAACTAACTAAACTTTCACTGCATCCATTGAGAAAGAGTTATTTGTTTATAAACTTTCCTCATACAATTCTCTTTAAGTTAATCAATTCTAAGTACAATTACATATTATAAATATAGCGTCGTGAGTTTAGTCCCTTTGTTCAAAGTTAAAACACACTCCTTCAATATTAAATATAAAGTTCCTAAGTTTATGTCAATTACTTCTGTTAGTAACTTTGTAATTTGTCTTTAAAGACTTAAACGCTTTAAGACCGCCATTGACTAACCACAGGCTGCGCGTCATCAAGAAACTTATACAAGAGATACGCTATAATTTATCTTAAAGTAGAGGAGCGGAAGAAACAGATATATTTTATTAGGAAAGCAAGTTCAATCGACGCACGAAATAACGCATACATTTTATGAAACAATTAGTTGTTGTTTTTTTATATTTTTATTTATATTCGACAGGACTTGTCCCACTGCTGGTAAAAGTAATGAAAAACTGCATTTAACCCCAGGACTGGAAACGCTTATTTTCCAGCTAATCTCAATTTTGTTTTTTTACTAAATGATTTATAGCTCTAGAACTGCTTAACCGAATGAGTTGAAATTTGGCAAGTTACTCGTAAATATAACGACCTAGATTGACAAAAATAATAAATTCTTTCCAAATTAATTATTGCCTGCGATTTGATCCAATAGATTCTCCAAATTGCCGCCATTTAAATTACACGGAAGAAACACATTCGACAGTTAAACTCTAAATTACGTTCATATATAAGGAAATTATATTATTTAAGAAACATCTGTAACTTAAAAGTACTACGAAAGCTACCATACATTCCAGACTACAATACGGAATAGAGTATGGGCGGAAGGCTGTTGGTAAACTTCGCCTTAGCGTGATACAAATTGTTACCCAAAAATATTTTATTCGAATTCTACTTTCAAGAGTAAGCGACATCATTCTTTTCTTTTATTTAAACAACTAAATATATTTCCCCTGAAAAGGTATTAGGCCTAATATATAAAGTAATACATATTTAGTATAGAACGGAAATACTGTACGGAAATGTCCAAATTTATTATATAACAAGAAGTACTGATATTCATATAGAAATAAAAAGAGAATATAATTTGCTTCAAAAAATATTTTTCATATATTGCTCCAAAATATTTAATAAATTGCCTGTATAAATAAGAAATACCCAAAAATGGCAAAGAATAATGTAGTGACTGAAAGGTTGACTTTGGGGACTCGAATCATACATAAATGTTACAAAAATGTATGTTAACATGCATTGGTTAAGTTTATTTATATGTATGGTAGTTTAAAGAAGTATAAGTGTATGTGAGTGTGTAAACAATTGTGTGTGTTTAGATTTAGTTTTTTTGAGTATGAAAAGGCCTGCTAAGATATACCACTGCAGGGGTAGCCGCATTATAGGTTAAAAGTCAAGTATAGTAATTATTTTGTATTCAATTAAGTTTGTTATTACTTTATTATTTTGTATTTAGTTAGTTTTTTTTTCACACTAACATCGAATACTGAAGTGATGGTTAGATATTTCAAAAGTAGTAAATGGTACACCCCCCCCCCACACACACCCCCCCACAAACCCACCCCCATATCTACACATAAATATATACCCATATATATATATATATAAGTATATGTAAATAGTTGGAGAAAAATAAATATTATTATAATTTTTAAACGTATTATTAAAAATAAATGTAATATAGTTGTTGTCACACTAGGTCTTTACAATGATGAGTAACGTGCACACTTTCAACTCATTCAATTAACCCTTCTAGAGTAAAAAAAAAAAAACGCTTGATATCTGGTTAAAGAATCGTTTAAAAACTAATGTTCATATGCATTATTTCATTATTTTCACATGCGGAACAAGTTGCGTTTTGTCATTCGACACTCTGTACAGTTATACAGAGTATAAAATCAAATTACGATTACATAATCGACAAAGAAAGGCTACCCAAAGTACAAGTATTTTAGCAGGTTTAAATTAACTAATAACAACTGATTTGACAATTTAAAAATTGCAAATTAGTGATATCTCTTTTAGCTATTTACGGTAAATAAAAAAGTTAAATCGAAAAGAAGCAATTACTTTATCAAAACTGTAAAAAGCTGACAACAAATAAAAGTCAAGAGTTATGGGACAAGGTAATAAATAAGATGTTTTTGTGTGCTTGGAAAGTAAATAACGCAATAATCCAAGAAGTTGCAATTTTTCATTGTGTGTATAGCGTGCGTGTCGTAATTTGGAAGGATATTGTAAAACGTATCACGTCTGCAGCTTCGTATGGCAGGAGTAAAGTTTAGTATTGGAAGATTAGCGTAAACTGTTGCGACGTAACAATAGGTTATATAATGTATTCAGGCTTACTCGGACATTATATTCAGATAGTCAAAGTTTTAAATACATAAACAACTCAATAGAAATATCGATAATACTATAAAACTGCGCAACCGATGTTGATGATCATATTTAATGTTATGTGTAGTTTCCATTGTTCGTTTTATGTTTTTAATAGCTTATTAAAATTTAACCTAATCATATCCACCGTATTCTGTTTTATAGTAGTTATGAATGATGTAGAAAAATTAGGTTTCAACAAATGTTTAGGTGTTTTGTATATTAATTAAAACAATAAATATAATCCAAAATCGTAAAAATAACAGTTTGAAAAATAAAAAGATTTAGGCCGCTTCAAAAAATATTGCAGACTTTGAGTCTATGGCGCTTTACTTACAACAACTGGTTAGTATGGTAAAACTTTATATTTGACGGTATTTTCGTATTTTGTTTTAATCATTAAAGGTGAATTTAAACAATTTAAGGAGAAAATATAAACAATAGTATTTTGTAAAAATGTTTACGACATTCAAAATAATGTGAATTATTTTCTTTAATACATTAACAGTACTGAAATAAATAAATACAAATTATCGATGTAACTCAATGGCTGATTTCACACTTACCGACACGACACCGACCCGATATCGGCACTATGTTGGCGAACTGCAGGTACGATATAGTCTCAGTCTGTTTACTGGTTGCTATGGCAATCAAACAATAATAATTAGGCCTCTTAATAATAATAATAATAATTTGGAAAATGTCGGTATCGGCGTCGATTCGATAAATGTGAAAGACGTCTGTCGATATCGTTCCGATATAGGTACTATTGCTGTTTCGGGTCGGTGTCGTGTCAATGGCGTGTTAGTAAGTGTGAAATCGGCAATTAACTCGTAGAAGAATCAACTGACTGCTAATTTTACCAACTATCAGCAAATGTCCATTGGAAATATGAGCTATTGCAGTGACTCTTATAGTAAGACCTAAGGTCTGAAGTGGTCAATCACCATTGATCATGCTCCACTGAATCATTGTATATGTTCGTAATCTAACAGGCGCATTTTACGTCCGATTTGGTACAAACGTTGGATTTCTTGGTCGCTTAGGAGTACGTTAGTCCAAAAAGTCCAATAACCGGAAGAATGTTTTTTGACCGAAGTAACATTTTTTTTTGATTTTTCATAATAATTGATACGTTTTTGGAGTTTTATAAAAAAATATAAATGTAAGGGATATTCTTCATATTTTTTTATGACTTTATAGCTCATCTATTTTACCCAAAATCGATCAAAACATAAAATACCATAAGACTTCCTGGTTTAAATCAACGTTGAGGATTTTACCGTCAAGTTACCTTCTGATCCGAGCCCAAGACCAGAATACAAAGTGCAGTTCTTAATACTGGGCTGCAAGGACGAGGTGCAAACTCGCAAAGCAGCTTTGAGCCGGGGCTAAAGCCTGATATGCAAACAAATTCGTCTAATATTATATTTCGTCGTGAGTAAACCAATTTTCCATATAGATTGTTAAAACCCTAAAAATATAAACTTCATTTTCGAAATTCGCTCAACTCACGTCAGAGGCTCGGCTGCGTGGTACACTGAAAAAATGCAAATTATTTTGCTTTAAAGGAAATATTTCTTTACGGGTCAGCAAGGGGTAGTTAGCTTTACTGCTAAAGTACGCTACTGTTGATATCTTGATATTATTAAATTTGTAGCAAATGTAAGTTCAACAGTGAGCCTAATGTTTCTATGACATTAATACACTACTAACTATGTGGCAAGGTTAGGTAATTTAGTACTGAATACAAACCAATTTAGTTATAACATTAGTTAGAGTGTTTAATAGTTTAGTATTTCTTTTTTGGTAAGTTAGTTGTTATTGTCAGAAAAAATAATATAATTAGACAATTAGATAAAATTAAATCTACAAAATATTACATTCATATTAGTTGCTGCAGTCATAAGAGTAATTGCTCTTTGTGTTTCAGTATAACTAACATCCTTGCAAGGTTAGTTAATGTAGAGTGAACTTTATACTAATATAGTTATAACACTAGTTAAGACTAATTATTATATACAATACTTTGTTTATTGATATGATAGTTATTTTGTATACAGTAATAAAAGTGGCCAGTACATATACAAAATGTTGTATTAATATTAGTTATTGTTCCCATGAGTATAACTGTTGTAGGTTCTTGGTTATTGCAAGGTTAGTTAATGCTTTTTAGTATTGGTACTTAGTAGAAATCCTTTTGATAAAACGTAAAACAAAATATTTAGTAATCACTGTACACTTATTTATTGACATTTGCTGTTATTTTTAAAATAACTAGTATTGCACATTTTTTTAGTTTCTTCGACACCAAGCCAAATCTGAATTAATTATTTTAATTATTTTACATTTATTGCAATATTTTTGTAGTGCTCTAATCAGTATATGATTTATGTATTTTCACTTTATAATACTAGTTTTCACTGCACAACACAATTTTCCTCATATTTTACTACTTTTCACTGATCTAAATCACATTTCTTCTGAAACAGAAAAATGATGAAATTTTATTTATTTAGATGTATTTTTAAAGCACAAACTGAATGTATATATATACTTAGGTGCTTCACATGTAGAACCCCACCCCTTGCTTTCCCCTCGAAGATATATTATTATAATTTCTGTTTAATAAAGATGTAAGTTTATGACATAATGGGAGTTATACTAAAGAGCCAGAATTACGTAGGTGTATTACTGCACTAATATAACCTAAAAAAACAAAATATGAATCCTTCCAAAGTTTGATTTCAGTTGTTAATGGAAGTGCGTCCATGGACGTTTATAGGTGTATCTAATATAAACTTCAGGCAGGTGAATAATGAATCATTCGTCTTTAACCATATATTATATTCGGCATTAAGATATTATATCTACTACACCAAGAGTCCATGAATGATATATTCTACAATTAGGGCTGAAGGGTGATTTACTTGGCCTAATTTACAGCCTCTATGTTCTAACGCATTAAGCCATAATAGAACCTACTTACCTTTTCCATAACCTGTAATGAAATTATAACATTGAATACATACTATGGTAGCTTTTTTTAAATTAGTGCATCTAATCCTAATACGGTATATTAACTTATGTACGTACTGAAATTACCTATAAAAATGTCAATAAAATTTAAAAATCCCCACAAAGGCAACACACATCGTATATGCTGTAAAAAAAAAACAATCCGATCGACTATGAAACACTGGTTAGCAGATAAATGCAATTTTTGTTGTTCTGGAGAGAAACTAGTAAAAAGAAAATCCTTTGCTTTCTTTTTTATTGCAGTACATAGGAATTGTATTTTACAGTTAGGGTATAAGCATTAGCCAGAACCCATCCCCAGAATACCCCTGTAAGTTATTTAGCATTGTGAACATATTAAAGATTCATTCCGCTTTTGAGATGTATATTACGTTAGATATACTTTACAGTTACATTAAATAATTTAGTGACTGGAATAATCGCCTTAACGTATATTAAATTAACTATGACAATAACTACTTTAGAGTTTACAGTAATAACTCAACATTAAAAAATATTTACAGCTATGCAAATATTTCAAGCTCTAAAGTAACCATGAAGTTATAAATGTTACTATCACAGAAAAACTGTTAACATTAACTTTAACTTTGCAACAAGGTTAGTGTTTTTCAGTGTAGAATCATATCTGTATTACTAGGGAGCTTTTTTATTATTATTTAATAATAACACTGACATTGAAAACTGCTCAGGGATACGTACCAGTAAACATAAATGCTACAAAAATATAACTTGAATTCCAAGTTGAATATTGTAAAAATAGTTGACATGAAAAGTAAATTAAGGACAAAGATGTTTTATTGATACATATCAACATATTACGCTAAATACAAGCACTAATGTATTAGGCCAACCTAAGTAACAATTTTGGTTAAATATATTACCTTATATTTTTTTATTGCTACCAGTCTTTATTTTTAATTGGTTTATTATATAACAAGAGTCTCCGCACCCGCTCGCTTCGCTCATTAACTCCAGCAGTAGCTTGCGGTGAAGCAAATGGTAACAGATTACAGTATTGTTTAACGACAAATGATTAGGACAGAAGCACATGAATAGGGGTAACGTGGTATAGGTTCAGTATCAGAGAGTCTGACTTTTACGCAGTAGGATCAGGTTTTTTGTGTGAATGCTTTTAATCAATGTGTAGGCTCAGTATAGGTAAAACTTGAAATTTTAAAAAGCTTTTGATCCAAATCAGCAGTTTTATTCATAATATGTAACAACAAATGTTCAAATTATATTACAGCAAGCATTTTTTATTGTTTTTGTTTGTGGTTGCTTTTATTTTTTTATCCTAATCTAAAAACGCTTAGATAACTCTCAGCTATTAATTTAAAAACATGTATAAACGAAAGCAATTTAAGAATTAAAAATATCTCGAACAACTGCGACAGCATAACTGTTACCATTTTCTTACAATAACTGTATTCAAATATCTCGAGAAAAGAATGAGATAAATTACGTGTACAATTGCTTCGTCGTTAAATGTATGAGACTTAAATATAATTCCTGTTAACTAATATCTGTGTTATCCACTTTGCAAAATATCATCATTAAATACAATTTACGAAATATTGTAAACTCTTATTTTACTTTCTTTACAATAATACTCGTTATTGGCTTATCATGTTTATATAAATTTGCAACAAAGAGAAAAACTTAATAACTGTATTATGGTTAACAAAATCAAGTAAAAAATATGTTAGTTTTATGACTTAAACTAATGGACCCTGCATTGCTTTCCGCTATTGCTTAATTTGAAAATATAAATGTAATAGTATAGTTACATAATAGTATAGTTAGCTTTATAGTTTGTAGGAGGTTAGTGCAATTTACATTTATTGTATATGGGTAGGTACCCCATTTTAAGGTATTTGATTGTAGTGACCATATTAGCTAAACACTATTTGTACTAATATGTGTGAATTGTAAAACGCTTAGTGAAATTAGTTAAGTCAATTTTGAGCATATAGAAAAAGTAAGAATATGAATTATTATTTAATTTTAATAGAAGTTATACAAATTCTTTCCTTTGGGTGACATAACCAAATTGAAAATGCTTTTTTATATCACTGAAAATATTACACAATTTTAGGTTTATAGCTTTTCGGAAGTTACTTCAATTTATAATTATTGTGTAGGAGTAGTAACCAACTGTTAACCCGTTATACTGTATTCATTGTTATTTCTAAAGATTCCTGGCAAAAAAATCCACAATAATATATGGATAAATTTAGAAATGTTTAATGAAATCTGTCGAATAACTTTTGAGTGGAAAACGGAGCGAGGGCCAGCCGATCTTTTGCCGTGGGGGTCATAAACTGTCAAAACAGCCAGGTAGGGCCGAGGGCCAGTCGACTCCCCAGAGCGGAAGTGATTCAGGGGAGGGGTGAGATTAAATGCATAGAGTACGACTCTAAACTAATTTCTATAGAAGAGTTTTAGGTTAGGTTAGGTTTTTTTTAATTATAATTATATAAAGTGATAATACGACGAAATATTATAATTATATAAATATTATAATCATACTGTTATCGGCAAAATACTGTGACTAAACAGTTTAGGTAAGTCCTCTAGTTTTTTTTTATTCTAATTATATAAAGTGATAATACGACGAAATATTATAATTATATAAATATTATAATCATACTGTTATCGGAATACATAAACGATAATTAAAACCTTTCCACCCCCACACCCACCGCACAGTAGAACTGGTCACTGATCCCTAGCCGGCTGGCCCTCGCTCCGCCAAGCCTCTGGCTGTCAAATTACCCTCGTCAAAGTTTTTAGGCAACTGGCCCTCGGCCCTGCACTCCTTTTGAGTCTATAGAGGACAAAGAAAGAAACTTATATAATACATATAGAGAGGAGAAAGTGAAAGAGAGATTAGTTCAGAATAATAAAAGAGTGAATTTACCCGAATTGCATTGCATACTCCTGCAGACATTTTAAATCGATTATGTCAATACAACCAAAATCCCATCTAAAAGTTTTTTATATGATTGTCTAAATTTATTCTAACAATTTGCGTTATTTAAATTCGGATTTGCATTGTTCACTGTTCCAATTAAATGTCTGAATTGTATATCATTAAGTAATTTTAAAACTGCACATCAACTAGAACACTTATTATATTTAGTAATGAGTAATCTACATTTAGTATATTATAAGATATTTTCTCTCTCTTGTTCTGTTACTTCTATAAACATAAAATTTGAGTTCTGCATACTTCTACTTTCTTATATTGAATTATAAAATTACGTTTTTTCTTATAAATATATTTTGCTAAATCTTAATTTCGTAACTTTTCACTAAACAATACTAAACTGCTTAGATTTGTATATGTTTTATTTAGTAAAAGTAATTATAACCTATTTTTATTTGAATGATCTGTATACACAAAACAGACAAAGTCCTAATTTACTGAATGACTGATTGACTGACTTACTGATTATGACCGATTCATAATCAACGTACAGCCAAAACTATGATATTTAGAGACTTAAAACATGTAAGAAAGAGTACCTTCATATAACTTAAGATGCAGTAAGTAAGGAAATTGGAAAATATTAATTAATTTTAAATGTTGAAAATGGTCAAACTATGGGAATTCACTTCTAACTATATAACAGATAAAGCAGCTGATTTGAATCAAAAGCTGGACAACATAGTTCTAGGTGTGGTCTATAGTGAACTAATACACGTTACTTGAAAACATTTACATTTGTTACTATAGCAACCAACTTGGAAAATTTATAATTAGGTATATTATATTATTCCCAAACAACAGTTTTTTTTTTTTTTTTTTTAGGTTAGGTAATAGGGAAATAGCAGTAATAGTTTAAACAACAATTATTACTAAAATTATTCTATCGTTTTCCTCATCTAGGTCTATCCGACTAGTTTGAAATACTTCTTTACCGTACCTATTACATTTTGCTGAAATTTTATAACTTGAAAATTGTCCCTCTTCAATATAAAAATTAAAAATCTCTGTCGTAAATAATCGTTTTTCCCGTACAAATATTAGAGTATACAGTTGGAGATCTCCACGGGGTTTGGTGAGCCAAGCGAAAAGCGAAGCCCTCTAGTACGTATAGTGTTTATAAATGGTAGGTTAATAAAAATATATTATATTTATTTTATATTTACCTTTTCTAATATGTATATAACAATTTGTAATAGTCTATGCTAAGAAATATATTATTCTATGTTAATACAACATTTTCTCAATGTACGCTGTTAGACATATTTTAAGATGGATTTAATCACACATCAATAATAGAAATTTGAAGATTTATTATAATGTATTATGTTAAAAGGTTTATAAACATAATGAAAAGAGGACAAAAATACAATAACCAATAACTGCACTTTTACCAATAATCTATGGACAAATCACAATAAACTGTTGCAAATTATTCTACCCTTTGTTGAATTTTCAATACAGATTTGCATGTCAGGCTTGAATAAATGATGGAAGCAATAGTGAATATTCAAATGTCAGAGATAAAAAATGGATAATTTAATTTTTGTCCACTTTCCGTGAAATTATATTTATTTTGTTAAATGCTTGTTTCGTTTATTTTAGCTTCGCCTGGATATAATGACAATGTGAACCCTTCAAGGAGACAGACTTTATTGCCAAC
>JAGFPH010000941.1:293206-314171 GCA_018207615.1 Philaenus spumarius
TTGGATTCCAAGAACAAAGTTGTCAACGTTTAAATATAAGGGACATCCAAATTCAACAAATTTCTTCAACCTTTTGCAATAATCTGAAGAGGTTTTGTCTTGCTAGGAATTTGGCTTTTGGTTCTGAGTGATTCTAGCAATAGGCGCCACCTGTCACACCTATAAAGCCAATGTTGCTTTACTTCAAAGAAAGTTTGGCAACTGCCTGATTTTCCGGGAACAAACTTACCGTACATATCCTACTCCACCGACCTAAGCCTCACCTGACATGTATGGGGGGAATGATGAAGGAAAACATCATAAGAAATGAGCCATTGAATAGGATTGTAGTGCTTTGTGAAGTAGCCTAATAACTAGTTAGGTTAGAAGCATTGAACAACCCGTTTTCACCAACATTTTCGAAGATCTTAAATACTTCGAGATTAACCTAACACTTAATAGAAAGAATAAATAGAACTTATGAGTGTTAAAAACTGAAGTTTTCAACAACATTTTCAAAGATCTTCAACAACACTAAGAGATTAACCTAACACTTAATAGAAATAACAAAGAACTTATGAGTGTTAAAACTGAAGTTTTCAACAACATTTTCGAAGATATTCAACAACACTACGAGATTAACCTAACACTTAATAGAAATAATATAAAACTTATAAGTGTTAAAAACTGAAGTTTTCAACAACATTTTCGAAGATCTTCAACAACACTGCGAGATTAACCTAACACTTAATAGAAAGAATATAGAACTTATGAGTGTTAAAAACTGAAGTTTTCAACAACATTTTCGAAGATCTTCAACAACACTACGAGATTAACCTAACACTTAATAGAAAGGATATAGAACTTTTGAGAGTTAAAAACTGAAGTTTTCAACAACATTTTCGAAGATCTTCAACAACACTACGAGATTAACTTAACACTTAATAGAAATAATATAGAACTTATGAGTGTTAAAAACTGAAGTTTTGAACAACATTTTAGTTTGTATATTTGTCTAAAAAAAATTTTAACCATTATAATTTAATGACTGTTTATTTTCTTCATATTGTATTGAACGGACTTTCACTATTCGTTTACCCTGTTTCCTCTGAATCCGGAATCTAAATATTGTTTTAATTGGCAGATGGTGTATTTTCTGTGATTTGTTTTCTAGACCGTACTATTTGGAGAGACAAATTTCATCTATTTCTTTGTAACTGTCACTATATTAAATTTAAGTAACAACATAAATGTAAATTTAGTTTATAACGATTTATTGTTAATATTTTTACAATAATCCGTTCGAAAATTTGTCATCAATCTTTAAAAAGTGATATTTAACTCTATTCTTACTACGAAAAGATTACTATTCCGACAATATGAGCAATGTACATGGCATGAACTAATTAGTTGTAAAATAAATGGAAACCAATTAAAACTCTAAACATTTCTTGATATTCCATTTTGTTCAAACCTTGTTGTAACTGTCTAGAACAACCACTTACCCTATATTTAAATAATTACCTATACTTTGTAAGTCAAAAACTATAACCAAAACAAATACAAACAAAATAACTCACGATGTGCAAGAGTAAAAGACACTTCTTGTCATCAAGTAAAATGCTCAAACATAATTAAAGTTAATAGAAAACATAAACCTGAAGGACTAAACCTATGTTTGCCATCTGACCTAAAAATAAGAATGAGCAGGATCCCACAACTAAAATACTAGATCTTGTGAGGTCAAAAACAAAAGCAAAAATTACAAAACTGAATGAGCTTATATATGTGTTTGGTGAAATTATGTATTAAGTTCTGAAAAAAAAACAAGTACTCATAATATACTCGTATAATTATTTTCTGTTCATCAAATAAATAGCAGAACACAAAAACCAATCTTAATGGAAATTCCAATAAGGTAAATACACAAACTGATAATTATTCATTTGTATATTTAGTGAATAATTTGTAAAAGCTGACAGTAAATTTAATAATAATAATAGTTTATAACCAACTATTTTCTATATTTTTCTTGGTTTCTGTTAAGGTTTGATTTTATTTATTTCAGAAAAAAACATGTCTGCCTTCTATTGAAATTTAGATAACTATTGGATTTTAGAAAAAAAATCACTTTAAAACCTTGCTCTTTACCACTTAAGTTTAGTTTTCCCAAATATATTTGATATTAATTATAATCATACAAGGAAATAGTACATGAGTTGGGTCTGATCTAAATTAAACACTGTTTTCTTTTTCTAAAACTTCACTTGCCCAATGTAACTCACAGAATAACTGCCAGAACCCAGATTTGCCCTACATTTTTAGATTAAAATTTGTATTAGTCCTACAGAACAGTTTAATGCAGACATTATTAGTATTTAAAACTATACATTCATTCACAGAAATGAACAAACCAAGTTGTTTATTTAAAGTTTAAACCATTATTTGACATTTAGTAAATTACAACTCAAATTGAATAGTCAAATATATTAATCTAAAATATCGTATAAAAGGAAACTCCATTGTAATGTGAAATAACCGAACTGTTGGTTAACATGTTGGGTAATGTTAATAGTTGTGGATATAACGGTAGAGTTGATTTACCCTTGAACCAAGCCGAGTAAAATATTGGTTAGCCAATATTAGTGATACAATAATGCCTTTACATAAGAGTAACACAATCTATAGGTTGTAAAGAAACGCAAAAATTCTCCTGATGTCTATAAAAGGGAAAGAAGTTTTATTATAAAACATGGTAAAAGACAGGGCAGATTAATTTTTAATTGTTGTATTTTGAATATTTGAATCAGTTTAACTATTAAATTGTACAAAATTGGTTTATGTGACAAACCGTTTAACATTGCTTTTGTTATTTACAAAATCATTTTCCGTTTTGATACTGTTTTCCCCTCAAAGTAAATTACAATTTCCGGCTAAATTTCCCATAAAGTCAAGAATCACAATTGAGAACATATACTGATAAAAGCTCAAATAACTTGATAAATAACTCACACCTGGAAACAAGTAGGTTTATTAAAATCGGACCACGAAAAGAATTTTAGAACACAAAAGCAATTTTAGACCGTCACATGATCACTGTGTTCCTTAAAACCTTAAAGATAATTTCACTATGACGGTTTAAGATGGCCGCCATTAATTTAAATTAATTAAAAGCTAATGTAGGCTACTCTTAAACCTACACTAACTTTAACCTTTTAATATCTTACTATTCTCTAGGTACTACGACTATTCCAGACTTTGTTTATATTATGTATACCCATTATTGGTATACGCCTTGTATGTTACTTCTGTCCTGTAACTGCAGGTTATATTCATGTAACCCAACCAGACCATCAACCAAACCAGAATATATTTCCCTCAAAAATATTGCCATTACGCATAGTCTGTTTTGGATTATTCGTCTAAATTATTGTTATTTCAATGGAATCATAAAAGTATGAGCTTTTGTTAATTGACCAATATAGGCCTACTGACGATAAAACTTGAGTGAATTTTAAATTATTTCTGATAGCCTCACTGAACTGGTTAATTTTACTATAAATTTACTTTTTTGTATACTTACAGCTCTCAGTCCTTTTCGTGTAAGTGTTTCATTTTATTAACTTGACGTGCATCAACGAATGTAAAAAACTAATGAAATATAGGTTTGATAATGCCTGAATAAAAAAAGGCGAAACGTACGTCACCAGCAAATAAAAATAAAAATAAAGGACTGAGAGCTATAAATATACAAAATAGTAAATGTATAGTGAATTTTAAAATTCACAATGATATGCTTTTGAATAAACGACTGTATTTGATTTTAAAATAGGTTATTTTTGTAGAACTATGATTAAAATATGTAACTTATTATCTTTTGTTTTGTATTTCAAAATTTATTTCATGTGTTTAAGTAAAATAATATTTAAACGACAATTTTTTTGTCATGTCTGCTTTTTGACTCAGAACTTGTATTACACTTTCAAGACTAGTAAAAAAAAAAAATAGTTTCTGATGTATAATGAATCTGCCCGTGATGTTCACTTCTTACTAGTTTAATAAATGATAACATCTGTGTGTAGGAAAAACGTTTCGGATTGCAAAGCACGCAAGTACATAGTATTTCCTATAATCTTAATTTTTTTGAGAACCATACAAAATATTGCTTTTATGCACCTACAAATAAAATTTAAGTTTGTTTAGGTTGTAATTGAACACTTTAGACACACACGAAGAAAACCATTTTACCGGTTTTTGTTTACAAAGGATTTGTGTTAAAAAAAACAATAATTCTATTTCAAAACATAAGTCTTTACCTGGAATTAAAAACTAATATAAAATTTGTTTAAGACTTTAACATGATTTACTTGAAACGAAAACAGAATGAAAGTAATTATTCAATATAATTATGATTTTTCTGTTCTTTAAAAAATATGAAACTTACATTTTCTAGAAATATAACGTGCACAGTGACAAATATGTAAAAAATATTTACGAATGTTTGTCTTTGTAGCAGTAATAATATTAATGCAATGACCAACATAATTAACCAAATAATTAAGTCGTGTTTGAAAGCAGATTGTTACTAAAAAGTTAAAATCTTGTTTTGTCCTAGATTAGTCTTTCCACTTCTTTATTAAACGATCAAGGGACGGTGAAATTGGCAGATATTAAGCTTTATATCTGGCAAAGGTCCACAACATCTCCTTGTTGCTTTTGTCATTGCTTTATTAAATTACGTCTTCTTTTTTATTTTCTACTCTTTTCAATATTCAAAAAAAAAGTAATAATGCAATATATTATATCATCTATTGATGTATGATTAATTAGTTTAAATATATGATATAATTTTAATAGAGAGTATTATTAGTTTGTATTTTTAAATAAGTGGTATTTCCGTGATAATTTTTGTAGGCTATAGAAAAAAGTATTACTTTTGACATAAAAAAAAAAACACTATTTAAAGATTAACAACTAAGAGGAATTGTAAAATAGGCATATGTTTTTCTTTCAATTGGTTACTATTAATGTTTTTTCACATTGGTTTGTGTTTGTGTTTTATTATAATACCAGGGGTTTCACTCGAGTTCACAAACCTCGATGGCAACCAATGGCGAATCCAGTGCAAACATATTGTTTAATACTCTGATATGTTAACGGAAATGAAGATTGACCGGTTACCTATACATAGCTAATGTAAGACATATTATATCGAAAAAGACACGACCAACCCTAATAATTCCAATTTCGGCATTCGTTGTAATTTCACCATTAATATTTAAATAATAATTAATAAACCAAATTTAAATATGTGAGTTCAAATTTTTCAATAACTTTTGTTTGTGTTTGCTTTTAGTTATTTAATCTAACCTAAACAACCCGATGGTTGTAAAGAATAATAAACTTATTATAAATTTGATACGTTAATTGCTGGGAATGTAAACAAATATTTGATGCTAAGCTTTTGATCTGAACAATTGTGTTATGAGAATTTTCACAATATTTACTCTTTAAAAAAATAAATAAATAAAATAAATAAATATCGGGATTATTCTGCACATTTAGTTTTAAATGACCATACAGCCCGTCTATGGTCATCGATCAAAACGTAAAATACCATAAATGTATCAAAGTGGGCAGCATCTGTTCTGACGGCCGGTAAACAAGTTAGTTTGTCTTCTCGAGCAAAGCGAAGCAGTCTATAATCAGAGGCTTCAAGATAGAAGTGCAAATTACCAAACCCGCCATGAGCCAAGGTTAGATTCTGAGGTGCCAACAAACTCTACTTAATATTTAATTTACCACAGGGCAGCTATTCAGCGCCTTCGTGAGTTAACCAATTCCTCAAAGGCGTCTTTATTTCAGGTCTCTGAGTAAATGTTTAATTGCAGGTTCTGTACATATACCATGTTGAAAATCACTAACGGAATATTCACATATACTTTGTTATTTGTAGGCTTACTGTAATTAGTTCCATTTGAAGAACGAAGTAAATAAAAGAAATAAAAAAACAACACTTTCTACGATCTCTAAGCAAAAAACAAGTTATATGTTATATTTTATGTTTTTAAGTTATATTTTTTTCTTGTGTAGGCCTATTATGCACGTGATTTCCACGTTGTCTTACTAGTAATACCATAGTTACACCAAGTAACAGTATTGTCGATATTTTTATTAAAATTGAGTATTCACTGTTAGGCTAATAAAAACCGGTTTCTTGTTCAACGAATAACAACCTAACAAAACCTTCCTCAGTTTCCAACAATATTGTGTTAGCTGAGTCTATAACTGTTATTGGACCACTTTATTAAAGGAATTTCCACCGGGAAGCAATAGAGACATTGTGTGATGAAACAGCTTCATTACACCAAATATAGCATTTCAGTTGGATGAAGACATTACAGTCGAAAAGTTCGTAACGTAGATCGACTGTCAATGTTAATTTTGCCATATTTGCAACCCTGAATATCTATAGTTAACTGGTCCCGTTTTGTAACGTTTTTAAACGTTTACTACAAGTAGACTACTTAATTAGGTACCGTACAGTAGGTTATATGTGTGTATAACAATGATTGAATAAATTATTGACTTTGTTTCTGGCGATATTACGACTTTAAAATCCTCTCTTCCGTTTAATTAATTAGGTTACAATAAACTACAAAATTTACAAAATATTTCTAAAACTTAAAATCTGTATATAAAAGGATTTGTCCTGATTGAATTACTGACTGACTGATATAGAATCAAATTGGAGCAAAAACTACTTATGATACAAATACGAAAATTCAAGATACGTTCTTAAGGAGTCATAGACGCACACTAAGAAAGGATTTTGCTAAATATTCGTTTATTCTCACTAGGCTATTATCGGCATATATTAGTAGAAACAAAGAGAACTTAACCTCGGGAGGTTAGTGACGACTATTCCCAAATTAAAATGACATTAAAAAAATATAATAATAGAAAGATTTTAATAGATATCAAAAACAAAGATTAAATAACTAAACATGAAATAATTAGTGGTTAATGTCTATCTAATGTAGCATAATATTATTTATATGAATTGAATTGTAGCCTATGGTATAACACAAAGTTCAAAGTCTATTCACAAAGGTTATAGTTATTATAATTGTTAAGATAATGTTCGTTGACACTTTTTATTTAATTAACAATTTGTAAGTGTTCACAATTGTAATAATAACGTAACCTAAGTCTATTCAAATTGGAAAGTTCTTACTAATATGTTTGACTGTTCTTCTTTACAATTAACAAGAAATCAATAGATATAAATGTTGTACTTCTTATTTATACACACTTCTGGATAGTTTGAGATGGCATTTCAATTGTTATTGGGTTGATTTTGATTTTAAAACTGCGCTGACCAAATGGTGTACTTTTCCTGTCTGTTGATTTTTACAAGAATGCCAATTTTAGGCTACTCCAGCTTAATTCCAGAAAACCTCCGTATCGCCGACTTGTCTTCCTGAATTTGTAATTTGTAAGTGCGTATATGCTGGGGAGCAGTAAAAAGGAATGAGCTTAAAGTTTGTCCTTTTCTTCAGAATTCATTTTCTCTGGGAGGTAAAGTACTAAAGGATGTTTTACGAATATTATAAAATAAAATTTAAGAAATAAATCGAATAAAACATTTAACTCCATATTACAGTCGACATTTCACAATCTAGTTTTTTACATCTACAAATTTTAAAAAAACTTGGTAATTTATAATTCATATTTAGTGTCAATACGTTGTCCAATCACAAGTTCGGTCGTCCTTCGTGGGCGTGGCCGCTACGGAAAATGTCTTACTTTGGGATTCCCTTGTCGGGGATTTTAATTTATCCTGGCTCAACGGTACATATTCCTGACTTTCACCAAAGACTTTTTATACGTAAAATGGTTTGCTCTTTCTATAGGCCATAGGCTAATTATTTTCCATATAAGATTCGGTTTCCTTGTACCTATTTATAATTTTTCTATTGAGTTCCGTTTTAATTTGTATATTATATGTTAGGCAATAGATTCAGAACTTCTAACGTAAATATTTTATTATTAACTCCGAAACAGGTCAATATTATAATTTTTCTGGATAGATAAATTAGTTTTACTTCATTTTGATGTAGGAAATGTCTATTTTTAAATTAAATATTTTGGCATCAAAATCGGGTTCTTTAAGATTTCTTATACAGTATTTGTGTTGGTTATGAGTTCAAATAGTTACCGCTAGGTGTCGCCTGTAGTTGAATGAGATTTCAGCAGTATTGTCTCTCTCTCTCTTTCTCTATTTTAGTTATTCAATTAAATTCTTTATTTACCTTATAATATATTATGATATTTTGAATTGTTACAAATTCATTATACAGCTTGGAAGGTAATTTATTATATCAGTTATTTTCTTTTACTTTATCTCATGGAATTTGAATTTAGAGATTTACAAGTTTTTCTTAGCAGTAGGCTACATTTAATACTTTTACATAATCGTTTACTATCCAAAATAAAATGTTTTAATATCAGGAGAATTTTATAAAGTTTACTGTAATTTTATAGACAATGGAAGCTTATTTATATATTTTTGTTGTGGTACGTTTACTGTAAATCATATAATATAATAATTACCAGTATATCAGTCATACTACAATGACTTTACCACAATAAAAATAATGTATTTGTGGTCGAAACATACTTTTCTCAGATATGGATTAGTATCATACTGTGTCGATTGTAATTGATTCAATCAGTGCAACCTCATCTTTGTGTTGTTAGTTCATTAATGTACAAAGCTTTTTAGTTATTTCTCAATATGATATAGCTTTAAAATATAAGCTATGTAGAATAGGTTATCTCACTTGACTGCGCTACGTCCAGGTGTAAATAACATTGCGGTGAGTGAGCTGTACCAGCTGTTGCTATGACAACACAATCATCAGATCTGGGTGAATAGAAGCTGCAAACCACATCTGGACTACTCTACTAAGTATATCTACATTATACTTAGGCCTAGGTATAATTGATTTTTAACAAAGTTGGTACGGATCGATTGTTGAGTGGAAATCGTTGACAGTATTGCATTTACGCTTAACCGTTTTTAAAACCAGATTTTAGTCTTTTAAATTTATATTAAAACATTTTATAATACCTAGTTTCAAAATGTTACTACGCCCCAGCTCCCTTCGCTACCCAACCCCGGCGGTGACCAATTGCGGAGCTAATGCAAACGGATTTTTGTATACTCTTATATATTTTCACGGAAATGAGAATTGATCGATGACAATTAATGATTGATCGATTGATGATAGCTAATGTAAGACAGAGTTCCAAATATGTCCCATCCTCATTAATTCGAATTGTGGCATGCGTTGTTAGGCCTATTTCAACGTTTACATTACATTTTTTTTTTAATATGCATGCATGTTTTGTTAAGTTTAACACCATTTTCAACTTCTACATAATATTTCAAACAAGAATACTTATATAGTTTTTCGTGCTCAGGATATAAATACTTTAAAAATCGAGTAAAATAAAAGGTTTTATCCATTATTGAAAAGCTTATTTACCATGTAGGTTTTAAAGACAGATTTAAACCCTTTTATTTTCTTAATTTTTGTACAATAACTACACATTTTAAATTTTAATGTTTATCATTATTACTACACATTGATTATTTTAATTCTTGTTGGAAATTGTATATATCTACTGTATATATAAATATATAGACTATAGGCCTATAATATTCGGAAAATTGCGTTAAATATCACAAAATATGAACGATTAGTCAAGAAATAGTTTTTTTTACTTGTAAGAACTTACCGTAGATCCGATTTTTAAAGAATATCCAATATTGAGCATATTAGCTGCGAATTTTTAGGCTATAATTTTCACCAAGCTAGTAGTATTAAACTTAACCAAATCACCTAAAATTGTTTTATAAACCGATCAAGTTCACAAGTGAACTCATTCAACTGTGAAATGTTTTAATATGAATGTTTGAATCGATATTCCCTACACATTTCGTTTCATTGCGGGAAATATTTCGATTCATTGTTTCACTTTCTTCTGGTCTTTTGCAAAGACTTCTCACCTTGAGTCTTTGACAGTTCTCTTGTTCCGTTTGTTGGTTTATTGTGATTTGTGTATGAAGACCATGTCATAGTGGTAACTTTTTACTGTTGTTTTGTTAAGGTTTTATCGACATCAAAAGGAACGGAATTGATTGTGTTAGTTGTGGAATAAGGTGGGCTTATAGTGTAAATAATGTGGTCCAATTCAACCACGTCTTTGGATTAAAACCGAGTAAATTTTTGTTCACACAAATTTACCTACATTACAAAATTCATGTTTACATTGTACTGATGGCTGTTGTGAATAATACTTATTCATGTTACGATAAAATACTTGTACTTATAAAAATCAAAACGTATCTGTGGCAATTTAATAAAAAACCTTATATAAAATTCTGAATTAAATCAAATTGGAGACTTCTTGATATTTTAATGTAACTTTAGTGAAGTAAACTTATAGTAGAATAATATATATTAATACAAATATTATCAATATAATTGTATGTTATAATATATAAGTCTTTATTTTAGGATGTAACGACCAGTAAATGTCATGAAGTTCAATAATGAATTATTTTCAGAATTAAAATAACCGATAAACTTCCATAATCGACTAATAAAAATAGATCGACACAAACCAATAAACTGAAAGCGTTTACGATCCAAAGTAAAAAGGTTTAAGATCAGAAGAGTTTATTTTACTCAAGTTTACTGTAGTTATATAGACAGCGGTAGCTTAACTGTTTGATTTTGTCGTGCATGTGTGATTTTGTCTACTGTGAAACATATTTAAACATTACCAGAGTTATACTGCAATCACTGCTACTATCAAAAATAATATAATTGTGGAGGTGAAATAAACTTGAAATTAAATGACCCTGGTTTTATAAAATATATATATATAAATAAATTTAGTGTATTTATTATGTTTTAATAAACTTTTTTGAATGGATATAATTATAATTTTAGAAAAAAACTAACATCAGTAAAGTATAGCGCAAATTTTCGTTACATTAAAATAAACTTCATAGTTTTGAAATAGTGTTGAAATTAAAGGCAACATAAATAACCTTATTTATTTCACTAAATAGGGCCAAGTACAAAATAACTAGTTTTTATATATTACCTGATAATAAAACTTCTTTACACTTCAATAATCGTATTGGAAATATCATAAGTTATATTGCTAACAAAGTAACTTTTGAACCGAAATCCCTTCATTAAAATTTTAAAACAGTGACTGGTTATTGCAAAGTCAGAATACCTTTAAACAAAACAGAGTTTTTTTTACAGTTCTTACTTGGAAATAAATGGAAAGTTTCTTTACGAAAATAAAATACATTCCCTATTTGTTTCTTAGTTTGTAGCAATCGTAGTTTTAGGATATGTTATACAAATTATAATGGATTTCAATGTACATATAAATAATATACTCCATTATAAAACCTATCTATTCTTCTACATACCAAAATTGATGTGTCATTATTAAAATTTACCAATGAGTTTTATAGAATAGGGAATTATTTACAAGTGAAAAGGTGTTTTGTTTAACTACTGTTAAAGTATATTTGATAGTTTAAGTTAGAGAAACTGATAAAGATTAAGTAAAACAGTAAGCAGATTATTTAGCTAAACGATAAAACTTTAGAAGATTTTCAGTAAGGCGACGTTATGATTTACTATGTTTGTCATGATTGTGTTTCAGAAAGAAGTTTAAGAAATTACGATAAGACTTTTGTTTAGAATAGTAGTTCAAGATAGTTCTCATTTTGATTTATGTTTAATTATAAAGTTTTTTAACGATTAAACTTCAAACCACTTAACCGACTGAAATGAGACATAAATAATGTTTTAAACTTTGTCTTCTAGGTAAATATACACTGTTATATCTGAACATAAAAATTTAATATAGCAAGGAAAGAAATATGACTCAACTAGTACACATATTAATTACATAGATTACACTTTTTATTATCATAAAGTTATGGTTAATTTATAAACTTTGAAATAATAGTTTTTTTTTAATTTAAAAAGATGGAAACGACAGCTGGTATTATTAAAAACGGGGAGCAGTGGTTAAATATGCTCGTCCAGTTTGTTACACTCCCAACACTGCTGCGTAGGTAAACAAATAGTTTCTGGTGTTCAGTTTCATAGGTAAATACCATTCTAAATCACGAAAAATATCTTCAATTAATTGCCGAGTTTTGTCTAGCTGGCAATACAAAAACAAAAATTATAAATTCTGTTTAAATTTTACGATTTTTATAATACTCTTCCTAATTTGTTTCAGATCAGGAATATAATTTAAACAAAACATAATTTATTATTTGTGGTTTTTATCATTAGTGAGACCACAAATAATAATACAAAATAATTATACCTAGCAGAAACCCAAGCTACTAATTTGTATTAAAACTTAAGGAAGGTATAATATGTAATTAGATTAAATAATTCATGCGACATTTAAAAAGTAAGATAAATTCCAATACAACTTATAAAAACATCAGATTTTATTTTGTGTAATTACTATTTATGTATAAAACATGTAGTAGGCACAAAGACGCCAGACTAAGATGCTGATATAGGCCTAATATGTCAGTTTACTCAATCATGTGACTTTAAAAAAAATTAATCTACTTAACTGCGAATCTACATTTTACACTTTTCACATAAAATCGTACAACAACCAACAAAGGAAATATAAAAATCAACATAATCTATGATAATGTGAAAAGTTTCTTTTTAGTTTTTATTTCTTGTAGTAGAAACTCGGGTAAACTTTTACTACTTTGTAATGTGACAGTCCATAACTGTTTTCTAGTTCATTTTGTCTGTGTGATAGTGGTTTTTATATATTATGACGACCATGTCCCTATTAATCACAAGTATTTATGTTCTTGTATTGAGCTTGGCAACCAATATCAGAAGGAACATAATTACGTTATTTATGGAATAGTATGAGCAGCATGTAAGACATTTTTAGAATGTGAACTTTACTGTTTTTGAAAACGTAAAGGGTGCCGCTTCGTCTGACATACCCGTTTTGATTTTTCTTAGTTTCAACAACAAGAAAAAAACCAGCAAAACTTTTTTCTTATTGTATTATAGTATCATTATTGTTAATAACTTATTTTAATCAAAAAGTAAAATTTTCAATAACTTGTTTTCTTTTAAAAAAATGATAGTCTAGCATTAGTAAAATTATAAAAAAACAAACATTTGATCCATTTGCAGAAGTTATTAAAATATTTATTTCAAAACATTTTATTACAAATTTTGTTTGTGAGTAAATGGAAGTTGGCTTTAGATTACGGTGACAATACTTCCCGGAAAACCGGGATTGTTCCGGTTTTTTGTCAAAATATTCGGTGTCCCGAAAAGTGGTTTTCGTACGTTCAAAAGTCCCGGAATCAGTGTTTAGTACATTTTATGAAATTGTATATAGATTTTTGATTTATTTCGCTTGATCAAACGAAATACGACACGATAAAATGAAATATATTACGAAACTTCAACATTTTGTTTGAACACTATTGAATTGTTCGATCTCGATAAAAATAAAAAAGTGAGATTTTGTGGAGACAATATGAACACCAACTTAATGGTTTAAACATTTAAAACCCTGTACAACTACAAAATCGAATGTGTAGAATTGTATAATCTCAAAGAACAAAGGCATGATCAAGAAGGCAATGAAAAACTTCCCTTTCTACGAGAACATTTAACCCCATCCACAAACACTCGGTAATATTTAAATGTTATGCTATTAATTTAATTTGAATAAAAATTCCATGGTTATAACTAAGCCAAAAAAATTTATTAACAAAACACAAATTTCATTAAAAATTTTAATATATTATATATTAAAAACCTAGGTACATTTGGGGGGTGGGTTCTTTGGTGCCCAACTGGTTGTGTCCCAGTTCTCTCCGGAAATGATTTGGTCACCCTACTTTAGATGATTGTCCTAAAAAACCCTATTTTACACTAGCCGAGCAGTCACCATCATGATCAGTGTTTTTATGGAATTCCTCTAGAAAAACCTTCTTATCGTAAATCTTCAAACTGTTCATCACCTTTACTTATCGCAATAAACAAACTCACAATAAAAAACAACCACCATTATTTACATTTGTGTCACTCGAATAGTGGCGCCTAGTCTGAGACACCCAAAATAATAATATCTCATACAACAGTGGGGATTCTTAGGCTAACACACATACTATCACTCCTTGGCTGGGAATTCAAAAGACTATAAAAAATCCGGGTTCAAGGTCGCGCCAACCCTGCGCAAACAAAAACAAAAATTTTCCCCGGGTCTATCAAAGAGTCTATAAAAGGGTCTATACTACGCATCTGGAAGAAGAATTTACAAACCCTGAATTTTTAAGGCAGTTAGGTTTTATTACAGACTTGAACAACCATATCAAAAACTTCAATCTTCAACTTCAAGATAGAGACAAGTTAATATTGGACATGGTGTGAGTGGTCAATGGATTCCGAAATAAGCTAAGGATTTTTAAGCTCTCTTTAGAGAAAAATGAACTTACATATTTTCTTAGCTGTCAAAAAATATTAGAAGAACTCAAAGAACAAGGAAAAGAATTGAAATTTTCAGACTGCTGTTTTGAGCTTCAAGAAATAATTGAAGAATTTGACACTAGGTTCCATGAACTTGAAGATTTAAAACCACATATGCTACTATTCAGCAATCCTCTTGGGGTTGACATTGGACAGCAAGATCCCATTTGCAACTTGAACTGTGTGATCTTCAAGCCGATCCATTCTTCCAGACCAGACAGGAAAAGGGTCCAATTTTTTTCAAATTATTGCCTGAAGATAAATTTCAGAAGTTTCTTACGCAACTTCGGTCTGAGGTTGACATCAATGTTTGGTAGCACTTACATATGTGAAAGTGTATTTTCGACGATGAAGATTATAAAAAATAAAAACAGAAGTAGCCTTACTGGCACTTCACTGCGCCGTCTCATGAGGCTCTCTACAACACAGTTAGATGTGGATACAGTCTTTGGTGGATGCAGCTGCACGACCACAAACTTCACACGGGCCTCCAGTTCAATAGACCTGAGTTAATTTACTAATAAAGCTCAATGTATCATGAATTTTCCTTTTTTCTATTTAATAAAGTTATGCAAGATTTGATAGTGTATCTGTCAGTTGAAGAACACAAACAGCCTTAAAATGCACAATTTCTCAACTAATTTAAACATTATGCGGGGGAGGGCCCAAAACCCCCGGTAAATCCTTCTTAAAATAAATGTATCTGTACCTTTACCATGAACATTGGTGTGGGCCGAGACTTGGCCCAAAAATCGAGTTTCGGCCTCTACAACGTTGTAAGTTGGACAGCTCTGACATAAATCAACGATTTTAAAGATGGTCATTTAAGTGAAACTATATTATTGTACACTTTAAAACTCATTTAAGTTTTCATCATCAGTAGGCCTATATTATTTGTAAATTAATTAACAGAATATCAAAAATGTATGCTATTGAAATAGCAATAATTCAGACCGATAGACCTTGATAGTGGTAGTTGATAATTATTGCTTTATGTTTGTAAACCTTTGTTGTTTTTAGTCTGTCTGAGTTAAAACAAGGATTGTGAAAATACATACATTTTCAAAGATTTCTAACCTCTAATCCGACCATATAGTTTTATACATACATCGACAATAGTTTCATAACTCATATACAAATACAATCAACCTCCAGAAACTGTAATATTTTTTTTTATTGATGTTGTCAACTTGTAAACATAGCCCCAAGTATAAGTTAGGATAGATTTTGTTAAAGTAGGTATTACAGATAATGAGTTCTATTATAATATAAAATAAGTTATAAATATAAACTGTAAAATTAAGTAAATTGGTATTTTTGCAAGCAATATAAGGTATAAAAATGCGAAATAACTATTAAACTATCAATGGTTGCTAAACAAACTATATTAACAGAATCCGGCTTTAATTTCCTCTTTAATACAATCTTTAACAGCATGATGCTGCGAGTGCGTGTTCTCACTTTGTAGTGTCAAGTGTAATAAAAGTAAAATAGTTTTGTAAACTTTCTTCCAACGCTCACCGCCTTCCTAATAGTATGTAACCTAATATTTGATAACCATAAACTTAAGTATATACTTAAAACCACGATTTAATATAAACAGTAGTTAAGGAGAAAAAACATATAAAAACCTAATCATAAGAATAAAAAGGTAATATGTAAAGTCTATAAGAATTTTAAACATTTAATCTAGTTCTCATGAGTGATATTATAGCATTGAAGAAACAAAAATAGTGTTGTTTCTTCAATGATTATAGTTGACAAGCTAAAATATAATTTAGAATTGTTTGCATTTAAGATCATCATTTTAAGTAATATTTATAGGCTAATACGGATTTAATTTAAATACGCGTTAAGAGTTTTACAACACATTGACGGAATACATAATTATGAAACAATAGTGTTACATCAAATAGTTATAAATAGCAAATGGTATTACAAAATATTACAACTAATCATTTTGACATTTTATTTAATACATTGTATTAAAAAGAGTATCAAGTAAAATTGAAAAAAATAAAATAAAAAACACCTCTAAAGCTATCACCTGGTTCGGGACAAATTGTATTAACAGAACGCGACTTCTCCATCCCTCCCCTTACAGTCTCTAACAGCATTATCCAATGAGCGGGTTAATTCTATTATATGCTGTTCACGCTTTGCAGTGACATCAAAGTTATTTGAGTTATTGTTTTTTAGGTAAGGTGAGTCTTGTTCGAGCTACGGATATGACAACAAATTTACAAATCAAATAACCTAAGTTGATATGTTTTTCGTTTCTAATTTTGTTTTCCATTAAACATCCTTGCTATTGCTTTAAAAAAGAACTCAAGAAATGAATGTGATTGCCTACTTCGTTTTAAGTGCTTTCAAAGAATATTCACGTAAAATTTTAAGAAAATCGAACAACGCATTTGGCTGTGACTGAGAAATAAACATCCATTTGTGAAGAAGCAATTACCAAACGGTCGATATGAAATTGGTAATAAGCCTACTAATAAAACGAAGCTTTCAAGTTAGCTTTTTTACTTTTCTACTTTCGCTTATAACTAATTTGTACAAAGGTTTGTAAAATATTGCGTCACTTGATATGAAACAAGTCATTTCAAGCATCTTTTAAGTGTGAATTATTTTTTTGTTTCCACCCCAAGTTGCAGTAGCCTTTCAAAATTCAAGAAAAAATCTAAATTTCAACTTCAATTTACACAAAAAACTGTTGGGTTTGTAAAAACAAAATGCAATAATAAAATCTATATGTGAGAAAATAGCCGAGAAAATAGCGGTTCCATGTTAGTTTTTCACAGAGTATATAATAATGTAATATTTATCGAATTAATTAAATAACATTTTATAAAAACTAAGATGATAATATTTCCTTTGCATGTATTAAGTCATAATATACATTTACAAAATATAAGCATAAAACAAGGATAAGAAGAACGATAAACATAACAAATGCTAGCCATATACCGTCTTGTTAAGTTATAAACATAAAACAAACAACTTGTTTATGATTTCAAACATAAATATATATATTTTCAAAATCACACTTACATTTACGAACTGTCAGGTTATTTTTATGTATTTGTTATTTTTTGTTTATTTACAACAAACAACTTAAAAAAATCAACACTTGCAATAAAATCTTGCTTGTTTCTTTGCTTTCTTGTTGTTTTTCCTTTTACTCGCAGCTGTGTGTGTTAAAGTATTGTAAAAAGATGTAGTAATTACTGTTAATAAATTAATAAAATACATTTGAAATAAATCGATCACGCAGCAGAACCGCTGACGTATGTTGAGCAAATTTCCAGAATTAATTTTACATAATTTAGGATTACAACCAACTATTTGGACATTGGTCTACTCATGAAGGTGTTGAATAGCTGCCTACGTATACGAAATACATTAGTAGAACTTGTTTGCACATCGGCCTCCAGCCCCGGCTTACAAGCTGCATCGTTCCGCTCGCACTGGAAAAACTTCCTTTGAGAATTTGAACATTGGCCTTACGGTCCCTGATTACGGAACTACTTCGCTTCACTTGCATAGGACAAACTCGATTCACGGGAATATTGCAGATTTATCAAAAACTCCAAAAAATTTCTAACAAAACTTTTACTTGCTATTAAAAAAGACGTCCTTCTGGTTGTTGGTTTTTTTACCCAAATTTAAACCAAATCGGACATAAAATGAGACTGTTAGAGTGCGAACATATATATTTATTTATAACATTTTTAATGACACCCCGAAACGTGTTCTGGGGACCGTGATCTTTGCTCATTAACCACTGCCGACCTTAGGTCTCACCATAAGAGTCGTTGCTATAGCTAATCTTTCGTATGGAAATTCGATAAAAATCTAAACTGATAACTTAAAGTAATATAAGTAAAAATTAAAATTTCTGTATAAATTGCTACTTGAATAATGCCCGTTTGATTTATGCAATGTGGGCCATTAGTTAGAAGTATTTAATTAAATGCAACTTCCATAAATTATTGACATCCTTTACTAAAAGGAAGCAAGAAAGGTAATACTTTTTGCACAAGTACTTCTCTTTATAATCAACAGGGAGATTCTACTTCAGAAAATTTAGTTAACATTACAAACACTTTGTGGTTTGCAAAGATATTTTGAATGGGTTATTTTTAATAACACAAAATAAAATCATAATAACTAATAATATTTTATCAACTATTGGCTTTCTATTTTTAGACATCAACACCAATTTTACTACAAAAGGTTTAGTGACAATTTAACTTCGTAAAATGAATTTATTTTAAAAATCATATTATATTTTGACATGTAGAAATTTGACTTGCAAGGGGTTGTAAACGAATTTTCATAGGAAAGGTGGTTTATGGTTAATCTTGCATAGTCTATTTATTAAAGTTAATAAACACCATCTCTTGGAAAAATGCTTATCGTGTACATTGTGTACATATTTAAATGAACAGCTGACTTAAAGTAATAAAACTAATTATTTTAAGTAAATCGATCACGCATCTGACTGACGTGAGTAGAGTGAATTTACAAAATTAAGCTTTTATGTTTTAGGGTTTCTATTTGGGAAATTTGGTGATTTTACCGTGCAGGCAGCTTCTGATCCAAAGCCGACAGTCCGGAAACAAACTAGATAAGCGTAGTCAATAATCCGAGGCCGCAACCAATGTGGGTTTGAATCGCGGGATTTTATTTTATTTAAAATTTTATCGGTTTTGGATAAACCAGATGGGCTATAAGGTAAAACATACTATTATGGGAAATATTTTAAAAAAATTAACTATTTAAAAAAGCTTGTAGAATAAAGAAAATAATCAATAAACTAGGTAAAAAAAACTGCCGAAGACGGCTGAAAAATGTTATAAGGAAAAAGAAATCTCAAGAAATAAGTATTAATATTCTTTTAAAATTAAATAAAAAATCCCATAAAGTGCCAAATACAACAATGAAATAAAAATTAGGCATAGTCTACAAATCTTAAATTCTTTATTAAAATGCCAACATTTTTTTCATTTAAGTCAGATAGATCTCCAGAAGTGTAGGTGTATCAATAGGCTTGTAAGCTAAAACAAAACAAAAAAACGAAAAAGTGCCTTTATAAATATAACGATAAAATAAAATTTACATTTCAAAATTTTCTTTTAACTAACGACAACGTTTCTTTTACTAACCCCTGACAAAAACAGAGGGGTGTTATAAATGTATAACGTGTGTATCTGTGAATATGTGTAACAGTCTGTTGCATCTTAGCTCCCAAACTGATGAACCGATTTTGACTTTTTTTTGACATGATCGAACGAAAGTGTTCTTAGCCATGATTCAAGAACATCTGTTCAGCCGTTCAGGTTTTTTTAAACTGTATAATATATTTAAAAGAAACCACACTCAAATTAACCCGATAGATCTCCAGTTATAGGTAGGCCAATCAAGTAGGTCACAAAACGTTGAAGGCGATTCTGAATGAGTATATAAGTAAAATTGAAGTTGAGAGAACTAATGACTTTCCTGTTGAGAAACTAAAGTGTTGAATAATTCATTTGTTTTCGTTTCTTATGGAGTATATCAAAGTTTTATTGGAGAAACTTTACGGATAAAGCTTTTGAAAAGATATTAGCGCTTCTTTTTTACTTGCATGAATTATTATGTCATTATCAATTGAATGCCTTAAAACTAAAATATGTACGATTTTTAAATATAACTATTTATGTAGATTCTTGCTACTTATTCCTAGCTTATTAATATTTTCATTGTTATTATATTAAGTAGCATACACCTAGGTCATCTTTATAAATGCGTTGGCCAATTTAAAGAAGAACTGAAGACGAAATAATTTATGCTAAGAGCGGAAGTTAAATCATTTATATATTTTTCTGCGAAGCGTATAAAACGATAAATATTTCATCTTAGATAAATAAGTCACTTGGCAAGGAAACGGCTTCGCTAGAGAAGCCAAGTATCTTTACCAAGAAAATAGGTTAACTGTGACGCGTTTGTCATTATTGTTTGTAAAATAAATCTGGAGTTCTTATTATAGTTACGTAAAATAATAAAATAGTTAAATTATTGTTCGAAACAAAAGTAGGGATTAACGAAATATGTTTTCCCGTTACTAGTAAAAATTACTGTTCATTTACTAAATCGTCGGTGTGTCAATACAACATGGTTTGTGTGAAATTTGCTGTTCTTGTAAATAAATGTTGTAGTTAAAATAAATAGGTAGGCAAATTTAAGAAAATAAATCGTTTGACATTTTTACTACTTTCAATACATTTACACTTTACAATCGATTACTTTATGAACCAAGGAAATTTGATTTCGTGACGAATTTATTCAGCATTAAATTT
>JAGFPH010000941.1:314571-325902 GCA_018207615.1 Philaenus spumarius
CATTGGCTATTGGCCAGTGGCACACGGACGAGGGGGGCAAAGGAAACCTGTCCCTTCCCCTCCCATAGCAATTATTATTATTATTGCTCAGTACGGAGACTCTGACAGGGAAGATGCAGAACTTACCTTCTTTGTTTGCAAAAGATGGAACACGGAGAGACGGTTTCTAATATCTAAGGTGGGTGACACTAACCCTGACAACATAGTCAGTAAAATGTTGGAGAGAGAGACCTACTGGAGAGCAGTGTCTGCTTTTGTGGAGAGAGCCATGAAATAAAAAATAACGGAGATGTAATTTTATGGTAAGAAGGGGACAAAAAAGAAGACCAAGCCAAGTGGCAAAATACGGGGTACCACCTTGAAGTAATGCTATCCGGCGGTTCCAGGGTGGAGGTACTGCCTGAATAAGAATGGAGGTTAGGGTTTAGTGGGTAAACCGGATGAACCGGGAGTCCCACCATTGACTATGTAAGCATAGTCAATGGTCCCACACACTGGGAGACTTGTCTCCTGAAGGTGCCTATTGCATACCCCCCTCAATCTGAAAAAAAAAGTAGTAAGGTGTTTTTGTTGAAAACTAATTTTCTAATGGTTTAAATGTAATATTACTTAAAAACGTATAATTTTCTGAATATGTACATAATTATGTAAATATTTAATATTCATATTCCAAATATAATACAAATTTTATATATTCTTTGTAAATTAGTACTCAAGTTAAAAAATAAATATTTTCTATTGTTCAACATAAGTTAGCCTATCATCTTTATTTCCATTATTTTTTGTTTAATTTCTTGAATTACATAAATGTAAGCCTACATAATATGTTAGTATAAAAAGTCGGCCATATTTGATCCACTATTTTAAATAATGTGTATACAATTAGTTGTGTTAGAGCAATTCTGTTACATTCTAATAATGACTTTTGTAATTATTATAATTTCCCTTGCTTAAGATTCTTTACAATAATTTTTTATAACAGGTTAGCAATTTTGGATTAGCCATTTTAAATTTTGTGTGCCACAATTATTGTTATTAAATAATCTAATCTAAATTAGTTGCTTTTGATTTCTAGTGAAATTTCAGTAAATTTTCTTTTCTTATTTCTTTTTGAAACTGTTTTTAAATGTCGGCCATATTAGATCAGTAATTTTGAATATGTGACATCAATGGATTCAGCAACATCAAAAACACTTATGGTACATATAAGTTTGGGAAGTTTTATCATAATTTCATAAGATTTTTAAATTTGTTTTAAAATATTAATTTGTATTGTTTAAATAATTGACAAACAAAATAATAGTTTCCAACCAAAATGAACTGGTGAACTTTTTATCTGAAGCCATTTATAAACGCAACAAAAAGATTTGAATAATTTATTTCCAAATAATGTATGTATGTTTTTGAGCTACTTCGAATCCCTATTCGCGCTAATACTACTATATATAAGGCCAAGTAGTGTCCTTTTTCTGTCAGAGTGGTGACGTCCTATTTCTATAAAAAAAAAAATGAAATTATAAAATCCTAAAAATTCCCCGTGTTATTTATATAGGACAATTTTTGTCTAGAAGTTCGCTCTTAGTTTGAGAGAACCTTTCAACATACGATCATAACATGTACATAAATTTTAAATTTAAAACTTCATATACTCCGCAAAAATGTTGAATATGACATTATATTACTTTAAATGTGTTAAAATACTCATTTTTACAACTTTAAGATACAGTTAGTCTAATATAAAACCTAATTTCAGTTATAAATGTTTAAAACTCGTTACCATTGCAAAACTACCGGGTACGCAGCTAGTTAATTACCATTAATTTTAGCCAGTCCAATAATGGTGGGTCCATATTTGATGGAGAATGGAACAGTCCTAATAACTTAGGAGTATAGGAATAATCCCCCCAAACTAAAACTAGCTCTCCTAATATAAAGAACATTAACAATTTTATAAACAAAATTTCAGCTTTTCACTAATTATATCCAATAAGGCCTATTTTCCCCCTTTATTGGCTTGGCTAAAAGAAATCATATTGTGTGTTTATCACTGCAATAATAAATACCAGAAAATAAATAAATAATGAAAAAATAAAATAAATTTTTACGTCTATTTAACCATTGTAATACCTATAATTAGACCAGCTATACAAATAAAAGTCCAAACATAGGTCTCTACTGCAGATTGACCGCTGATATACCAACGGGCTGATCCGGCCCGAGTGGACTCGTACGCTCCGCGCCGCACCATCTCCCTTTGCCAGGCCGATTAAGTCAACTGTCTGCACTTAACATTTATAAAACTTATATCAATATAAAGATTGCAAAATACCCTAAAAGTTTTATTTGAGCCATTTTTTTCATAACTTGTCTCATATTAATAAAAAATTGCTAAACATGTAATTATTGTAATAGAAAAGTTAAAATTTTAACATTAAATTTAAAAATACACGGTAAATAACTGTTTTATAGATTAAACGCAAACAACATTTTTGATAGAAAATATTATAATGATTACAATAACGAAATAAAAATTACTCTATCGCTTTTTATCTCTTAGATATAGACAAAATAAAAAATCTTTCAAAAGTGAACTTTAAGGGGGGTAGGTGGGGGAAGCAAGAGGGGGAGGGGCGGGGACATTTTTGTAAATACTCCTCTTATACTATTGTAACATCTGACAAAATTTCAGCTTTTCACTAATTACTTCCCACTAAGGCCTTTTTTTTCCTTTATTGACTGGGCTATATCTACAAATATGTACAACCCAGTTGGTGGATAACTTAAAACACAGAAAAAATGTATCACAATAATAATATAAACACACCTTCTAATTTAATCACGCCACTTTATTGTATTCGAAATATTATTAAAAGACACGTTCTAAATGTAATAACCTTATATTTCATATAGAAACATCGAACCACAAAACGTAAACAAAGCAATTATCGTAACACTAGAACAAGTGCAGCTGTTGTAATGTAAAACTAAATAAAAAAATATTTAGAGACAAATTATACCTTGGACAATTGTAAAATCCTATCTTTTATTAAATACTAGACACAAAACCATGTAAACTTGTAGCGTAAGTGTTAAGAACAAATTTAGAAAAATTAACTGTAATATTAATAATTCATGTTTTTCAATGGCCTACTGCTACAGACAGAGTTAAAACGTATTTGTCACTAGTTTTAAATAAATTATTAAGTAACAAAATTTAAATAACCAATAATTAAGTATCATACAGCGATAATTATGAACGACATTTATTCTTTGCAAAAATGCATGACTAAATAAAATATGAAGAAAACAAAATGGACTTATTTTAATCATCCTCCGCGATGGACCAAATCCGATGACCCAAGACGAGTTCACCAAGTCTATGGAATAGCCATACGTCGGAATGACGGAGTAACCAATGAAAAGCGAGAATCCATTATACTGAAGGATATTTGAACTCTGTACCTGAAAACCAACACCATGTTCTTTTCAAAAGCTTTTTAAAGAGTTGGCGTCTATCTTCCAAACTGAACAGTTCTACATTGATGTGTATCGTAGTTTATTTTAATATTTTATGAAAATAAACAGTACAAAATCAGTGTAAACCTGTCAAAGAGTGGTTGCTCTGAGATAAAATACCCTAGAACAATTTAAATCGTAAACTCTGCAAAGAACAATCTAAAGCAAATTTAAATAGAACTTTATCAAACAAATGCTATAACGTTATTTCACATTAAATCCGTATCTTCAGCATGCGTAAATATTTAAAAGGTGTTGTTAGACCAGCCGAGTGCCTACTCCAAGAAATTTTAAGAAAAATTATAACACAAAACCAGTAATTACTCATTTTTAACCTGAACTAAGCTTTAGGGCAAATTACAAACAGTTGAGTAAACATAATGAACTTTTATTGAATATTGAGATAATCTCAAGCTAATATATTTAATTAATCAACTCCGAGTTGAAAGTATTCGTGAACGGTCACCGAAAATGTATGTTAGACCGTGTTTGTGTATTCATTTTAAATGTGTTGCGATTAATATCGTTTCAGTGTTTGTGAAGTGTATTTGTGAAACATTTGATAATGACTGAATTGAAAAGTCGAAACGCGTAATGTGATTAAAGAGATAATATACTAACCACATCAAACCAAGGATAGTTGACGGAATTCACCTTAAGGTAGTTAGAAGTATTGTCATTAACTATCCAGTAAGACTATAACATTATAGAATGATTAAATTATGCATACTTTATTCTTACCAGGCCTATTTCACCCGTTTGGAATATTGCTTTACCGTTTCACATTCTAGTCATATTTTATAACTTGGATATTTAGAGCCTCTCTTCTATATAAAAATAAAATATCTCTGTCCTAATCAATCGTAATTTCCTTTAAAATATTGTAGTATACAATAATCTGTTGCAATTACTTCACGACTAGGGTTGATGAGCTAAGCAAACAGCGGGCGAAGCTATCCAGCCTAATATGACAGTCCCAAAGGCACCTAAACACGTTACGGTGTTAATCAAAGCCAGTTATATTTCCCAGAAGCACAATTACGTTTTAATTGATTGGGGGGTTTCTATTGAATCAGCCAGACAATTTCAAGTGATTGGAACGCCAAACTGAAGTACTGTAAATTTTATAATTTCAATATATAAAAGTGTATAAGTAGACATTGTAAATGCTTATTTAAACATGTGTATACATAAACAACGTATTGCAATGTATGGTAGTTTGTAAAGATGTAAATAAAAACTTGGAACTTAACTCGGCGAGAATAATCTTTCAACAGATTGCAAAGGCCTTGATATAGGATCCCTACTGTCATCGCTATTTATTTGTCTAAATTAGACCGAGCAAAAAATAAATGTACAGTAAGGTAGGATCATTCGTTTTTAGCACTAGGGATATCATGCAAAAACCTAGTTCTTACCCCCACCTTAAATATGTGTTTCTGTTACTACCTTAGACGCGGTGGACACTTGTTGTTTTAAAAGGACAAGGGATGCTGCGTCATTTTTTATCGGATAGGAAGAAATCAATAACAACTGCAGTTTTGATGCACACGCGAAACAAATACCTATCTGACGTCAACGTCAATACCGATAGGTATCGAGATGAACTCGGGTTCCTGTGGGGGGGCTTTTAACTTTCTCACCTGGCACTTAACTTGCTGTCGGGCAGTGCACATTTGCAAACACGTTATATAACCCATTTACTTGAAATTTGTTTTAAAAATAGTTCAACCTTATGTATGATAAAAATATGGACATAGAACGTTTCATTGAGAAGGTGTAAATTATTCCAGTAATTTGTGATGTGAGTCTGAATATTGTAAGGATAAATAAAGAAACAGTCGGAAAACATTAAAGCCATTCGTCAGAGGATCGAATTTACATTCGAAAATATTTAAAAAACCTTTTATCATCTTCCCTGTATTCCACCAAAGCACCAAAGCTGTATACCTGCATGCATTAAAGCTTCATTCAAGTACCTCTCGCTGTCGTATGTATAAATTTAGTAATTCCTTTTTATAATTCCACTTTCCCTATTTACGTACTTGTACACTAAGTATGAAAAAACAACTTTCTTTCTTAATATTTGATCTCGTGTTCGATACATCTTGGTCTAGCCCATGCAGCAGGGAGTTAAAAATAAAGTTGCCTGGAAAAATGCGGGAGAGATGAAACTTGGTAATATAGTACATTTTGACATCCTAAAAAACATACTAAGTTTACGACCGCCACCACTTTGGGCTTATGCCGCCATCTTGGAAAATGGTGGCCAAATTCAAGTTTAAAAAAAATTTATTCAGTTGGGTGAGTCCTAGAAAAAAGTTACGTATGGAAATTATAGGGAATTTAATTCTCTAAAACTTTTGATTCTTAAATGTTTTCGTAAAATAAATAGTTTTGAGTTAAGTGCCATCTTGTGTTGCGTATTTACAAAAACTGCATGAATCCGCTACTATCACCTGATGAATTATTTATTATAATTTGTATTATATTATTGAACTATTAATTGTTTTGTAGTAATAATAGTAATATTATTAAAATTTTTTATTGTACTAGCTTCCACACCACCCTTGAGGTAAAGTTAATGGGGCTTCTTTTACTTTGGTTTTATTTACGGGGTGTCCCACGAAGAGGTTTAAACGTTTGATTTTGTATAGAGTGCCCATTGATGCATTGATCTTTTTGAAACTTTACACACTCCACAGTAGAGGATTTGAAAATGCTCTGTGAACATTTTAGCAGTACAACACTTGCAGAAACAAAATGGTGGCACAATGAAAAGCTTACTAATTTTTTCCCTCAAAAAATAACTTTCTTGAGTTGGTACCAGAATTTTTTTTCGAAATTCACCTAGTCTATAATTTACTTGAGGATGATCCGGACTGAAGAGTGGAATTTTGTTCCCGTATCTTGAGTATCATGAGTTAGATCCTGATTGGCATGCTGGAATTCTTTTTTCAGACGAGTCCACTTTCTACCGCAATGGAGTAGTGAATAGGCATAATTATAATTATTACAACACCAACGATCCCCATATTCTTGAAGATACTCTACTCAAATCAAAAGGCATTACTGTTTGGGCGGCTGTGAGTATAAACGGGGTGTTATCTTGCGTCATTTCGAACAATACAATGTCTGGAATTAGGTATGCACAAGTTGTATTCACAAAGCTGAGCACCTTGTCGCAAGGTATCAACATGTCGTCTCATTTTATGGTTCCAGAAATGAACCAAGCAATATTCCAACAAGATGGTGCTTCACCTCATTTCGCAAATCCTTTCAAGGACTTACGTAGTAAATGGTAACCTAAATGGGCGTTGGATTGGTCGTGGAAGTAATTTTTCGGATTGGCCACCCCGATCCCCAGTTTAACTGTATGTCACTTCTTTTTATGGGGTTACCTAAAGGAACATGTTTTATTCCCACAGCTTCAACAATTATGAATATTTAAAACACGCAATTGAAGAGGATACTGCGGTATTTCTTTTTAAAAGCGTACGAATCATTTGTTGAGCTCTGGTACCAGTGTGTCGCTGTGGATGGATTACAGTTTGAGTAATTTTAGACTTTGGTTTTAAGTTTTCCACTATGTTAGGCCTATATCCTAGTTTTCTAATCAAAATGCCTTTGATCATTAGAATGTGACAATAAAAATATTTTACAAAATCTAAAGTAATTTAATAATTTAATTTTTGTTAAACAATCAGTAAGGTATAATTTAAATATTCCTACCTATTTACAGAGAGAGAAAATTAATGAATATTTCATTATTCCATCATTTTGTTTCTGCAAGTGTTGTACTGCTAAAATTTCTATTGTGGGGTGTGTAAAATTTCAAAAAGAAAGATGCATTAATGGGCAATCTATAAAAATCAAACAAATTCTATCTAAAGGTTCAAACCTCTTCGTGTTACACCCCATAAATAAAACCACAGTTTAAAAAAAAACGCCCAATTAACTTTACGTCAACCTGTGTGTAAACCTAAAGTGACATAAACTGTTGATCCAACTGTAATAAAAGTAAGAGGCAAATTACACTGCGAGTTGTTACAGATAAACTGAGTAATAGTGGTAGATTTACGAAAATAGGAAACAATTTCTGCTTATTTAGAATAAAATAATAAAAAATATTTTTTGCAATACATTTTTACAGTGCATTCGTAAGTTGTTTTATTTAATGTAATATAAAATAATTATATTAGGTGTGAATTTAAAAGTATGTAATATAAAAGCCGTTGAGAGCTACTTCACGAACTGACACTTCGCACATCATGTTCCATTTATAAAATGCAAATTTAAAGAATATTATTTTCTTTAATATTAGAGATGGCGCCGTCTGCTCAGAGTTTTTAAGTCAAAGAGTGTCATAGGCAGAAGGCATAGGCGCACCTGGTGGACATAAAGTCACAAGTCAGCTGAGTATTAAGAACAAGCAATTTGTTATCGGTTGTGCTTGTGTTCACGTTAACATTCTTCTTCGCCTATACTTTCTTTTGTATGAATCAAAATATGAGCTGTGAGTGGTTAATTATATTTTAAACAAATATAACAACAATCTGGGGTTATAGTAGAGTACACTTGAACCGTTCGTTCTTGCCAATTGAAATAATGCGCGAAAACCTTGTTTTTAACCCCAAAATAAATGACGTGAGTCTGTTACTCCCTTACTCAGAACTGTAGCCTCCAGATGAGTTTTAAAGCGATTCGACTGTTTAACTGTACGATAATCTATTTGGGGTCATTTTAATTAATAATGGAATTAATTGCAATAATGATTGAATACTTTAATACAGTTTTTAAATATTTTAAAGAAATTGTCGGTTTTTATTCATTAGCTGTCTGGATTTTTCCAATACCAATATTTGAAATGTAATCAAGGTACAACGTGTGTGTTGTGCAACAGTACATTTATTAGGACAATATACAAATAATTCAATGGAAGTGTAAAATAAAATAGGAAAAAAGTAGCTAGTGATTGGTATGAGCTAGCAGAAAGAAGTTTCTTGTCCCAAACGGCCAAACAAGGTGTGACGGTGTCACTAAACATAAGGGAGACTTCAAGGGAGGACTTCCGAGAGAGTTATTTGGGATAAAATTTACCTAAATTAATGGTATTTGTGGAACAAGATACAAATAAGGAATTTTTACATCTGATAAGAGAAAAAATTATCCCTTACTCATGTAAAAATTAACTTTACAATATATAAATTAATATTATCCTCAGTTCATATAACTTTGTACCTCTGTAAGCTCCTTCGCTCACGGGGCTCGAGACACTCGAAGTCAAAGGGATTCCTTCTCCATTCGATTTCCTACGTAAGTGAATGGAGATCCCCCAACGAGGCGTTTTGCTGTCAAAGCGAGAGAGACTCGAATTCGAAGCGAGAGAGGATCAAAATGTTGAGAACGGGAAAAATCGATCATGACGCTTGAAACGTTGAGTTGTGTCTTGTTGACCATGCAGATGTTTAATATGTAATTTGTGGGAGAAGTTAAAAATACATCCTTTGTTATTTTATAATCATACCAACCAGGAATATTCTAGGAAAGAGTAAACAGAGAAAGCATGAAATGAAATTGCCAAGGACATAAATTTGTCACCTAAGAATCTCATTTAATTACATGTTTTCTTTAATATAATTATAGTTGCATATTTTGACTGTAGATAAAGATAATCATTAAAAAAACTCCGATCAAATTTAAATTATTGAAGCCATTAATTATATACAATATCAGGAATTATTAAAAGCATTAGTTATTTACTTTGGGTTGTTATCCGGTGTCTTCTTTTTCTTATTTTCTTTATGCCAATTCGATATTAAAGATAATTTACAATAGTAGAAAGTTTTAAATCCAGGCCATTCTATAGAATGCCAAACATTTTGCATCACTCTTTTGCAATTATTTTACCGCAAGAAACAGCCGAAATGTTAGTTCCGTTCGATGTACCTGTATTCTATGAGTCCTTCTTTTTACCCGTCGGTGGGTACCAATAAAACATAATATCTTTCTCATCATAAACTGATAATTTTTAAAACTTTTGAAGAAGAAAGTTTTGTACCTTCTTGGTTGAAGACTGCTAAGACGCATGATGCTCATCCGCTACGAGTCTATCTCGCCCCGTGGGCGAAGGGACCAAATGATATTGTTTACAGTTGTCAGATATAAAATTCCTTATGTGTATCCATCCAACGATTACCCCTGGTTTAGGGTAATATTTACCTAAACAAATTTGCTCAGTTTAGGGGCGGCAGATTGGTACTATCCCCAAGCGGCATTAGTGTAAATCCGCCTCTGTTTGCAGAGCGTTGTTAATTACTGATATGTCAGTTTTATTAATGCATTTATATGGAATAAATTTCTAAAGTTAGTAATGTGTTTTATAGTAAAAAATCATTTAAAGTTTTACATATAGTTTTTCATATTCTTAAATTACTACAAATTTTATATTTGTTATAAAAATGTTTGGGATAGATTTCTTAACCTTAAGATGACGAATCACATACTTTGCAGATGAGCCCAGCCGGTAAAGTTAAAAACAGAGTATGCAATAATTAATATACAGTACAAACATAATAATTTTGTATATTACAATATAATGGTTGTACAAGAACCCAACAAATTATTTGAATATTCAAGAATTCCACGAAACACAGTAAATATCATTCATTTATTAAATTATTAAAATCTAGCACTTAAAACAGTAATCATGATTTAAAACTTCTTATGAATAAAGTGTACAAATACAGAAAGTTTCTGCGAGAGAGTAGTCAGTAGGTGACTTCGTTACATTGTTTATAGGCCAATCAGCTGATGCGATAGCGGTAGGTTAAAAAGTCATTGGCTGCAAATTCAATTGTGCAAAGAATACATATTAAATTAATTCAACCAAGCGCTGACGTGAGTTTACAAATTTATGTTATAAACTTTCAACCAACTATTTAAAAAATGGTCCTCGAACCACTGATTTATATATAATTTAATAAAATATTACCTGCTGTATGTATATCAAGTGATTCTCTTCTTTGTGCTAAAACACTACCGCGGCTTTTCACACATCCGTCATCAGGTGTTGAAATTATCACTCATATGAAGTCGTCAGAATTCATACTTCACACACACACACACACACACCCCAACACACACCCACACACAAGGCCACTTAATCCTTTTTACTAAAAAAAAAGAGTAATTTAGAAAACTGGACACGGCTGTCAATAGATTGAATTGCTTCTAGAAGTAAACTCCAACAGCTGCTTACGAACACAGTAAAGAATTTGTTACATCAAAAGATGTTTGTTGTGAAGAATAAAACACAGATTCTAAATTAGCTAAATTGGTTATGTAAGTGCATTCAACAAATATGCGTTTATAACCTTAAAATCTGAATAAATTGTTTTGTCTGTTACAGGGCTGCAAAACCCATAATTTTGTACATAATTTTATTTTTTTTCTATTTTTAAATAGAAACCCTAAATTAATATTTCAAGGAACAAATGTAGCATAGAATGATTGGTCAAAATTGGTTCAGCCATTCAGGAGATTTTACCGGACAAACTGACTGGAAAAAATAAAAAATAAAAAAATGTTTAGGTTATGGTCATTTGTAAATAACCATATGAGCGTAGAAAAAAGGAACTATTCTGAAATCACAGACGTAATCTTCAGTTTTGTTTATATATGTATAGATAATGGTATATGTTTAGTATTAATCTCAAAATTTAGTAGGTAAATAGGAATAAACGTCTAAATTAAAGTATCAAATGTATGAAAAAAGAGCTATAATTAGATAATCTATATATATAAAAGGCAAAG